>BMAO01039457.1:0-65909 GCA_019973975.1 Trichonephila clavata
GACTGAGAGACTGGGATCAGCAACAGAGACACCACGCCACGCTCACGCCATGCCACAGGTTGAGAACACGCCACTTCACGCCACCACGTCTCCTCCATTCTTTTCTGATTCACCTGCCCTTCCACCATGATCTCACAGAGACATTCACTCAACAGAGCATGCCTTTCTCCCACAGACCATGACGACATCAGGCAGAACTGACAGACATTTCTGCCAACAGGCTCACAGGCCCTGCCTTCCCCATCACAGGCACGCATAGAACGCCCACGCCCATCTGCCACCTGCCCACCACCAGGTCTCTTCTGCCCATCTGCCCACGCCTGGGAGCCAGGCACCCTGCCTTCCCAGCCCGATATGATGGAGGGGAGGTCTTCCCGCCCCAGCCCCTCCCAGCCCGCCTGCCCACACACCAGGTCTCTGCCCACCGCCCGCCCACCCTTCACCATCTGCCCATCACTCACCCAGACGCCACCCACAGCCTGCCCGCCACCACCAGGAGATGACCAGGCCCTGTCTGTCCTTCCTTCTCCTGCCCACCACCACGCCCGACATCCACCTTCCCTGATGCAGGCAGAGACAGAGAGACTGCCCACCCACTGACATCAGCTTCTCCTGCCCATGCCCTTCCCATTCGCCTGAGACGCCCAGGAGACAGGCACAGCCCTCCAGGGCCCTGAACAGGAGGCAGGAGGCCAGGTAGCAGGCTGCAGTGAGGCAAAGATCGCCCACTCAGCACCACGCCCACGCCTGTTCTGCGCCACCGACACCTGGACCCAGCTATCAGTTTCTAAACTATTTTTAATCTGTTTGACAATAATAAATTATTTTTATAATCTATTGGTATAGACTCAATTAGTTAAGTTTTAGTACTATATTAGTGTTGCTTTAATTTGTTCTAGTATAATCAATTATATGTTATATAGCTTTATTACGACTTGAAAACAAATATTCATTTATGAAAATTTCAAAAATTTTGAAGTGTTTACGTTTATTAAAAAGTTTCTTTGATTATTTGTTACTTTAAAATTTGTCATTTAAATATGGCAGGTATAAAAGTGAAGGAGAAGGGTCAGAATTTTTCTCATTGTGGGTTACTGTAATAGCATTGTATTTTCTACTGAGGAGTTAAAAGCTTTTAATGCTTATAGTAAAATATTTTGTTATTTTTCCGTTGAAACGTAGCAAAACATTTCAGGTGGAAATATTTTATTAAAGAAATTATAAGAAAATAAATGATAAGCACAAAATAAATGGTTGTATCAAAAATTTATTTAACATATGTTTATTTTATATATTACACAATATTTGAAAAGTTTTCAAAAATATTTATATAAAATTAATTTTGATAAACATTCAAAAGGAATTTACTGGTACATAGATTGCCTGAAAGATAAAAGAAACATATTTGCTTTAATTAAATGCAGAATGGAAGGAGTTGGTTTAAAATCATATATTCAGAGAAAATTGCATTAAATAAAATTTAAAAGTATAATATCAAAGTATCGATTAATACAACATTATAACCTAAATTTAGAAATAAAAATAATGACCACATTAAAAGTTACATAAAGTTAAAGTTAGAAAGCTTTTCTATTATTCAAGAAAATTAATATTTATAGGAAAACAAATTAAACAAATTTAAATCCTTCCAGACAAATGGAAAATAAGGATCATTATATCATGATTTTTATAAACAAGAAGGTAATTTCAGGATTGATCGTAATTCTCATCATTACAGTTTGTTTGAAACAGTAATTATTTACTTCTATCCAAAACAAAGAGATTGTTTAGGAATCTTATGATTAACTTCGATAAAGTAAAATTCAAGATTTTTCATACACATATAATTTCATTAATAATTGTCAGAAATATTTATTTATTTCACAAACACACTTCAAATTAATTATTTGTCAAAAGTAATTTTATAGAAAATCAATTGTTTTCCATAAATGATAATGATTTTATAAGAAAATTAGCAAATTTTAGATCATGATTCACAATTTTAAATGGACCAAATCACTAAAATATCCCTTTAATGAGTTACACATTTATAAAATTAAAACATATAATGTACTTCAGAACAAACATATGCATTGTATAAAAATACAACTAATAAAACATTGAAATTTCTGCAATTTATAGAGAGCAATACAGTATTTATTTAAAACATTAAATTAGATTGAAATTATGATTCTGTAAACACAATGAATTATATTTAGAAAGAAATTTTTATCAAAATAGCTCTATTTTAATTTAAAATTTATGGCAGTTTTTCCCTAGTATATGACTATAAATAAAAACAAAATAAAATATAGTGAATGAGTTATGAATATTGCGGAATGGGAACAATGAGTATTTCGATACTTTATGAAATATCATTAAGAATAATTATTTTTAAATGAATATTATTTCATTCATAGGATACCAAATAAGGAGAAATAAAGACAAAATATGTATGGGTAAACAGAACTAGAACTTGGATGACTTGCTTTCTAAGACAAAAGTTCCAAATCACTTGCCTGCGTAATGTTCTAGGTATTAAAATATTTTAAATCCCTTGTTGAAATACAGACATATTTGTTCTTAGCAGTAAAGAACTCAAGTTGAAATATAGCTACTGCCAAAAATTTTACCTCTTAAAACTGAACCTATTCTGATGGTTACAGGACAACAGCAAAAGTCATTGACCTAGAAAATTTATATGAAGTGTGTATTTGTATCAATGGATTAAATACATCCTGATACTATATTTCTATTATTCCCATATAAGTTTAATAGAATATTACGTTGTACCAACCTATTTGCTGTAGCAACTGAACTCTGTTCATCATATTCCAGATTCAGCGTAACATTTAAACGGAAATCATTTGGGGAAAGGAATATTTTAAATGTTCCAAGCACAAATTGTGGACAAGGCAGGCCATTATAACAGGTAAAAATTCATACTATCATGAATTCCAAGATTTCAATTATATCCAGGGTTTATGCATTTATTTGCATATTTTCTTTAAATATAAAGTACTCTTTTATTTTGTAGTTTTGTTATTTTAATTGATAACTTTATGACAAAAGGTTTAGAAACACAAGATATTGATATTATCAGAAAAAGCAACAATATAAGAAAACAGTGTCTGGTTTTAATATAGAAAGATGGAAGAGAAGGATAAAATACAGCATAAAAAGAACTTATGCCATTCATGCAACACAATGAAAACAGGTACACTTGAACTAGTACCAGGATGGCTTAGTAATAAAGTTCCAAACTTTGAGTGTATTTAAAAGTATTAGAGCTCTCTGTTTGACAGCAGCACATTAGAAGGCATCTTAAATTACTTTATCCTACTGAAATCCGGAGGATTGGATAGAAAATAGTCAAAATTGAAATGAACGCTTCAGCAGCGTTACATGAAATCTCAGTTCTTATATTCACTCCACTTACATAGGTAAATGGTGCTGTTGGAAGAGGCTGTGAACAGATACTTGACAGAAAAAAAGCACACAAACCACTGATGAAACTGTGATGTAGGTAGATACTTCTCATCAATTGTTACAGTTTGATGTTAACATGCTAAATTCATGGCTTTATGTGTTCAATTCTCTACACAAATTCTATTCGCCAATATGATTGATCAGAATATGCTTATATTTCGTGGCTAAATTTTTAAAGAGTTACTGGATTGTATATGTTACTCTGCCAAGAAAGTCACATGGCTACATTAAAAAGAGTCATGAAGTGGGCTTGAGATATAATCCTTGCCTCCTATTACAAAACCTTACTTATTACAAAGCACAACTGTGACAACAAAGCCTTTTGCAGATCTAGCACCAAGTTCTAAAAATTTAATTCCAAGTATTACATACATCTCATGAGAAGCAATGACCAACTTCGATCTCGTTCATCGAACATCTTTCGACAACCACTTTGATGCCATAAGTTTTACCATTTTGCCTAAATTCTCATAATCACAATACAGCATAGACAGGTTACCATGAAAATATGAACTTAATTTTCACTTATGAAATGCTATGGCCCATCTCATAAGAGTATCAAACTACATTAAAATTTGTACTGTTGTTATTTGACATTTTAAAACAGCTCTAATATATATCCAGAAATTACTTTTACTACGTTATATAGATATTTACAGATGCATAAGTATGTTCATAAAGGCTACATTGCATTGTATTTTAAATTAGCTACTCTATACCTGTTTTCTGTCTCTTAGATTCATTTATATGCATGTATTTAAATTACCTATCAATCAAACAGCATTCCTTTAACAAATTCGGCGGCGTTTCTTTGAGGCGAACGATTCGGATCCTCATCAAACTGCTGACGACGACAAGAGGCACAGATGTGTGGCATGTCCCAAAAGTTGCACCCTGGAGGGACATCCACATAAAAAAAATCGACGACACAGCAGACATAAAAATCTTCCACATTGAGGTGGAAGTGCTAGCTCTGTAAAAAGAAACAAAATTAATTTGGGATATTGTCGCTAAGACACAAACAGGAAAATATACTGCTTCAATTATTAAAAAAATAATATACTTTAAGCAGGTACACTACACATTAAGTGTAATGCAAAATGCAACAGACTTCAACACACGGACATGCAAAATAATAAAATAAAAAACTTTGTTTAGGAACAATTCTTTAAATCATGAAAAAAGAGTTTGTACCCTCATCGAAAATGATGAGACATAAATAATTTTTGTATGCTGAAGCACCTCGGGCATCTGTAACACATATACTTTTTAGGAATTTTGGATGAATACTTCGAATATATGGTCCATTCCTTTTTCAAGAAATTTTGATCCCTTGTATAATTAGGGTGATGGGGATTCTTTAATGAAGCACATGCAGTGAGAATAGTGATGGCAAGTATGATAAAAGGAGCTTAAGTCTAATTTCATTTGCTCATTTCTTTACTCTATCTAGTAGTGGTGACTTTCTATATCAAGCACAGGAATCCATAAAAAGAAAGTCAGAGTCTATTACATTTTAAAAAAAGACAAATAGGATCCAATAGAATTTCAGTGAAGTGCTGTTGTTGTTGTCGTGTCCTTCCCGCAGGGAAGGAATGAAAGTTGCCATTGCCTGTGAGACAGGTTGGACTTCTTAACGATAGATGGCGACACCACCTATATCCACCTCCATAATTTTGGCATGGAACTGAAGGGAGGGAAATATTCTCCAGGACCCTACACTCGTGGTTTCTGCTGCGACCACCCACAAGACTTTCAGACCCACTGATTTTACGAGCACCTACTCCGTCTATACTCAGTGGTATTTAGTGGTATCGGGCCCTCCGGTCTGAAGTCCAGTGCTCTAACCACTAGGCTACCCATGGCCCCAGTGAAGTGCTACACAGATAAAATGGCGAATGAAAAACATGTAGAGGTATACGTGTTAGGCCTGCTCACACCATGACCACTGTGAAATTTAATGGGTAGTGTGAGAATTCAGAAATTACATAATACATTTATTTACGACAACAGCTATCAAATACAATATTTACATTTAAATAGAAGTTATTCAAATTATTGCTTACTGCAATACTACAAAGTATGTCCTTTGTGAAGGAGGAGGTAAACATAACCGTTTTCCTTAGTTTTTAAAAGACAGCTCTTTCTACACTGTGTTGGTGTGATGAAGTTACTCTCATACTCCTCGAATTTCAGTCGGGGTTTCCGGTTCCTGGGCGGAGCGGTATTTTCTCATGGCCATCGGTTATCGGGGCGATGTCAGATGAAAAAACAACCATAATATCCTAGGGGTGCACGAGCGGATATGAACGGTGTAGTCCCATCTACTTAGCAGCTGGAAAATCTAATCCGATTTTCCAGCAGTCTGGATCAAAAACGTTACACCACTCTAGGCCATACTGATGAACTTCATGAAAATTCTGCACCTGGCAGTGAGCTCTCCATCTGTGTTCATAGAAGTTTTGGTGCTTAAAATCATTCGTAATAATTAACCAGGATACATCTGGAAACCTGTCCACGATTCCAATGAATACGTCTTTTTATACGCGTGCAACCTTTCTCGGAAAGGCCAAGATCGTGTGTGGTTTATAACTTCTCTACACTTATTTTAAGTTTGATAGGTCAGGCTCTAGAGAATGATATTTTATAACAACTAATTGTTTGTTCACAATAATCAAGCAGTGCATATAACATTGCTTTTTTCACAGAAAATGAAAGTTCTTCTCAAATCTTTTTATTTTACTTTGATCAGTAGATGTAAAATATAAATTTTGAAGATAGGCCTCCAAGTTTGTGATGTAACAAGATTTTGGTAATTATTTTTATATGTTACTGAAATATAACATAATTCTAATAGACTCGTTTCTTAAATTCAGAGATGAGATATAAGGGTATATTCCTTATTCTAATACAATACGTTGATGTCAGAACAACATCCAAGAGTGAATTCAACAATGACATTAGGAATTTATGAGATTTGAATTTTTCAGGTCTTGTGATAAAAGTACTCATTAAAAAACTTTTAATATTATTACAAAAAGAGTTTACTCAACTATTGCACTAATGTCATATTTTTCATTCAATACAATACAAATAAAATTTTACTCTGGAAATATTTAACTATACTAGAATTACCCTTGTGGCAACAATATTGTCCAATTTCATAATCGAAGACATTGAAAAGATATACTCACAAATGAATAACTATGAAACTAAACTAAATTCAAGTAAAAGTAGCCATCTAAATATAAACGAAATTGAAAAAGAACATAAGGTTAAGAAGGTAAACTATAGTGCTATTTATTTATATAGAGCATTAAGAATCAAAGAAATGGAATGATATCAAAAAAGAATATTAGAGATCAGATTTCATAACATAATAGATAACCAAAATCTAAAGAAATTTCTTCCAATTATTATTCAAACCAACCTTTTATATTGTAAAATAAGATTTCAAAATGCGTAACATTGATTGTTTTTTAAAATGCACATACATAATTCAACATTTTTAAATGGTATGAATAAATAATAAAATATACATTTGCGATGATTAACTCTTATAATATTTTTCTTATGTGTAATAAATATTATATTGAATAACACTAACATTATTCTTTAGTAAGTAAAAAGCATTTAAAATCAGTCTTAAGAAAGAAAAAAAGTTACATAAAAAACGAGAATTATCAAATGTAACTTTTTAAATAATCAATGTATGAAAAGAAAATTTAACTAGAATGCTAGACTTAAATATTTATTCTTGCAATTAAATTCTTTCAAACATAGCATTTACAAGAGAGATCAACAAGCTTTATACACCTGTGAGCCACATTTTGTTCGACTACATTTGTAAAGAACTTAAAAATGAAAAAACGGGGAAATCTTTTAATCAATTGAGGGTAACGGAAAATAGGAGCATTCATTAATTCAAAAAGTGTTCCTAAACTAAAAATCAACTAAAATTTCAATGTCCAAGCCAAGATCAGGCTGCCAGCCTTTAGTGTCACCTGAAGAATCTTAATTTGTAATACATTCTATAAAAATAAATCAGACTATAAACTTCATACAGAACTAAAAGTTTTAGATTAATTTTGCACACAAAAAATGCGACCTTAACCACAATTTGAAAAGAACCGAAAAAAAATGACTATCATGGCCAAGTTTCACTCAAAAAAAAATTCATCTCTCGGGTGAACAGAGCTAAGAGCCAACCTTTGCCAAAAAACACCTAAATAGGACATAATTATAGTAAAAAGGTAATATATTAAATTAAAACTAATTTTTTTATTTTCGGCATTAAAAAGGACAAAAAGATGACTGCAAAAATTCCTTCACAACCTTGAGAAAGAGAATCTTTTCTCGACTATTAAACATGGAGTAGGAGGCATAATGCACAGCAAGCCTTTAGGTTTGTAATCTGGAGTTTATTGAATCAAAGTTATACAAAACTGATTACTTAAACTTATAGAAGTAAAAGATCATAGCAAGTGCCTAAGCACTTGAGGTGAGTGATGATTTTTACTCTCAGCAGGACAAAAGTACTAAACAAATGGCTTACATTGGAAGACATGGTTATTCTACCATGTCCATACCAATTCCGTAAGCCATCCCAGTCCCCATACCTAAGCACAATACAGCATTTGTGGCATTTACTTGAGTAAATACTTAGGGAGAACGCAATAACATCCAAAGAAATGCTCAAGTTTGTTATACTAGAAGAATGACACAAAAGAGCCACAATAGGGACAACTAAGCTAGTTGAATCTTTGCTAAATATGTTGAGAGGGTTATAGAAAGAACTGAATAGCTTTAAAAGTATTAACTTTCAGCTATAACCCGTTATTATAAATGCTTTTTCCAGTGTAGGCAGACCTTTGATGCACATGATTTGAATCATTCTCAAGTTATAAATATTTGGATAATTTTATATAATGTTTAGGTGATTATTGCTTATACTATTTGAATTTACTACCGAAGAGGAATCACAACAAAAACTATTGATTCAAAAAGACTTATATTAATTAGAGATCTTGGCATGAAAATAAAAAATGATTTTCTGCATGCTGACTTTTGGATGCAAGTTTATTACGGTTTTAACTTTTTTTAAATCAGAGAAACATCTTCATTTTTATAACTGTTTTGTTTTTGTAAGTTCTTCGGTTAAAAATACAAATCCAAACAATTATTTACATCATATGATAAAAATTAAAATTTTAATCCCCATTTTAATCAATATTTTAAAAATTATTTGCTAGATTTGTACAAAATAGATGGTCACCATGAAATAAAGTCTTATTCCAAATTCGAAAAAATTACTCAATACTAATGACAGCATTTTGTAAACAATATAATTTCAACTATAAATGATAAACATAACAAATATAACGATATAGCTACTATTTTACACAATTATGATTTCATAAAAAGCTAGAGGCCATTTTTTCCCCTTGGTTATATGAAATAATAGACCCTATTTCTTTTACCCTACAGCCAGAAAAAAAAACCTTGCAAAAAGCTGGTACTCTGTTAAATATTCTGAGCAGACTGGCACTAAATAAGAAAAAAAGAATCATTCAGTTGTTAGCTAAATGAGTCTGGAGATCTTGTAAATTAATGAGGTGTAATGCCATGCTTTCAGAAATGAAAGAGAAGAAAACACTTTTCCTGATGAGTTATCAGAAGATGAGAGAATTTCAGATCTGGATTCGTTTTTCAAAGTCAAAGCAATATTGCTTTATAGATGTGATAATCTTCCAAACCCGAAAAAAGATTTCAGTTTCCTTGATTTTAGTAATACTTTCAAAATCTTACAACCAGATATATATATATATAAACCCTTATTCTTTTTAAACTATGAAATAAATAAATAATAATAAAAAAAGGCCACAAAACTAGCAACTGAATATGATACGTACTTAACTCATACCTATGAACAATTAATTGCTTAAAAAAGATGCTTAAAATCCGAAATTAAGACAACAAAAGAGCTCACAGATTTATTGTTAATTAATTTCAGAAGCCAAGTATTCAGGATATTATTATAGTGTGTCAACTACTTTTTACTCTTCCTGTTACAACTGCAACAGCTTAAAATTTTTTTAAGCTCAAAATTATTAAAAACCACCTTTCAGCATTAATACGCCAAAATCTATTTTTTGACTAAAAATACTGCCAATAGAAACAGATGAAGTTAAAAAACTAAAATCATCCACTATAAACATTATAAATGCGTCTGCCGAAAAAAATCAAGAGAAGCACCTTTTTAACAATGAAGCTATTTTTTAAGTAATAAAGATTTTAAATATATTTGTCTATGTATATTTATGATGACACTTTCCATTAACTTTTATAAATCCGATCACTTTTATTTATTTTCCAAAAAAGGGTCTACAAAGCATTCTTGATATGAAGCCCCCTCAGAGCTGGTTACACCAGTGATAGGAAGAAAATAAATAGAGATATTTTAGTAAAAAGGAAATGCTGCTAAAATAAAGTGCTTGTACACTTCTAATTATCAGAATGTTAAATGGCATATTTGTAAAAAAGTCGGAATGAAATCAGAAAAGAATATTATGGGTCACATTGTATAGCAAAATATAACCAACACCTAAAAAAATTTCTTTAGCCTTCACTAATACAAGCTTTTATATCACAAAAAGTTTTCAAAGTGCATAACAATAATATTTTCTTTCCTTAAATGGTCATGAATAACTCAACACTTTTTTGGTTGGAGTCAATAAATAAAAAGAGCATTATTTGAGATGAGTGAAACAGTTACTTTCAGGTTCAATATTTTTCATGAATTAATTACATCTTTTTTTCAATTAACATTATACAGAAATTGAAAAGCATTTAAAATTAGTCTAAAGGAAAAAAAATGTTATAAGCAAAAAAAAAAAGTTATTAAAGTAATCAATGTACAAGATTAAAATTTCACTAAATGTTAGAATCCAATTTTTATTCTTGCATTCAACTTCTTTAAAAAATAGAATTTACTAGAGAGATCAACAAAACTAACATACCTGGAGCCACGTTTTGTTCTACATCTGTAAAAAAAAGTTTAAAGTAAAATATGGAACACATTTCAATCAAACATTTCACTTAAAAACATCACTGATGTCATATTTTTTTATCCTTACGTTTAAAAATTATTCAATAAAATATAAACTATTAATCAACCTGTAGACATAAAATCCTGTTAAAAAATACAATGAAATCAAGATATTTAGATATACATATGTTACCAAACAGGAGGGAAAAAATTCTTGTTCTCTTCAATAATTAGTTTGTAAGGATATAAGTGAAAAAATAATTAATCAACTAAATTCTTGAAAATCGCATGATCAATGCAGTCTCAATTGAATTGAGGGATTATGTTTGTTGCAGTACTAATAACATCGAAAGAAAGAAAAATCAAACTTAGCTACTGGATAGTGAAGTGCATGTATTAAGATTCGGAAAAAAAAATTAATAATTCCAACATTATTTGGCTATTTTTAAACTAAGTGCATTTTGTTTACATATGTGCATTATTACTGCTAAACAATATGTAAAACTTAAAAGAAAGTGTGTCAAAAGTGAAAGTCTAAAATACTACGGTGCATTTACTGTTTAGTAGAAACCACATCTTTGCATTTGTCATATCATATCAGTTAAGCCGAATGTAATATTAGATTGCATTAAATTTATTTTACTTGGGAGTAAAATACATATCTTTGGAAATTGAGTAACAAACATCTAAAAACACAATAAAACATGCCCAGCATATAATATGCTATGGGTCCAATTCAAAGTCTAACTTTCAATATTATTTCTAAGCTAACTAAATCATCACTATGCACTAAAATAATATGCTAAAATATGGTTGCAATATTTGTTTTATTTAGCAAACATGTTTGACTCTCTAAAGGAAGTAAATATAGCCCTTCTAGGAATGAATGTAAACATTATAAAAATTAAAGAAAATAAAAATGCACTGGTTTTAAAACTTTAATTGTGGTTATCTTATATCAAATAAAACAACGAGTAATTTTTTGCAAAACTAAACAATTTTCTATTTTAAAATGAACTGATTTTAGATGATAGTGCTAAATATTATATAATAGCGCACATCATGAATTTGAAAACAAAATAAACTATAAGAGAATACTTCTCAGAAGACAAAAACTAAACAGCAATAGATAACGAAATTCATTCTAGTTCTATGATAAATCAGAAAAGTTGCAAATGAATGAAGTACAAAAAACATCTTCTCCACATATCAGGTTAAAGTTTTAGTTTAATCAAGATCAGCTCCTATACTTCAGGATGCAAATTATGTGGAATAAACATGTTTCTCACACAGCTACTATATAAAAATTTAAATGTCGTTCGGAACAATGGATTTCAGTGGAAATTTTTTACTACAAAAAACAAAATATAGAAACTAAGCACAGAATTAAAATGCAATTTCAATAAAGCTGGACTTTGATAGATAATATAAGAAAACACACGCACATTCCAGTCACAATAATACATGAATTAAGGCTGTTCATTAAGTAAACTACATAAACTTTATGTCAGTATTTTTTAATAAACAACACTTTTCTCTGATTTTTTATGAAATACAGTAATCTGTTTTAAATAAATGGTATACCAGCATCTTTTTTCCTGTGCTATGAAGCTAATCCAATTAAACTTAACAAGATGAACTCAGTTATAGTGGATTAAGTTATATTTTAGTCAACAGCTCATCCTAATCTTTGCTAACAACTTTCTTTATTGTATAGCAAAACTATCTTCATGAAATCCAAGACTAAATTCTATGATATTCTAACTAGATAAGATTGTTCGCTAACAACAAAATAAATAGTAAAAATTAAATATGATTGCAAGTATAGACTGAATACATTTTAAACAATAAAAATTGAATAAAACTTATTCTAATAAAATAACATTTTTTAGGTTTATATTTCTAGCTTTTTTTTTTTTTTTGCAAATTAATTCTATGTTTAATGCATGCAAAAACCTAAAAAAGTTTTCCCAAATGCAATAATACAAATTAAAATTGAAATTTACCACCAAAAGGACCCGGAACAGGCTCCATGTCAACTTCATCAGCAGCCTCAATTTGGCGATTATCTGAAAGAATCATTTTAATTTATTAAATAAAATCACAGCAAATAAATTTCCATTTGAGTACATGGTTCATTCAGATTTTAACAATTTTAATCATAAAATCCTAAGTTTAGCTAAAATGAATGTGCACACCCCAATTTTTACAAAATTAAATGTGAAATAATTATTTATCAATAAAAGCAAAATGAAGAAAAAAAAATAATTCACATAATCTAACCTTCAACATTCCTATTCCTAGAGGTTATGTTGTCTGGGTCATTTAGATCCAATGCTCTATCCTGAAAAGACACAGACAATTTTAATATAATAAATAAATCTTCAAAACACTTTTTTACACGAAAAAATGTCACCATACTAGTATAAACTCATTTGGTTATCACTAATGCATGTGCTTATAATACTGTGAAATGTAGAATCTAGAAGCACCTTATAAATAAGTACTTTTTTTAAATTTGTACGATTAAAAAAGGAATTCATTTAGCCAAGCAACCATGATTATATATAGTTCAAAGCACAGAAACTTATTCCATGAAACGAAAGATTGTTGAGCTTTTAAAAGGAAATACACACACAAAACTAAACATGTTGATCTGCACTTTGGATTTTGATTTCTCAGGAATGAAAACATTCTATTTTTCCATAGATGCAATAAATTATTTTACATGTATTGTACAGGAACATATTTAAAGTGTAAAAACAGAATTAGGTGTACGTTGTCCTTTATAAATAAACAAGCAAGTATGGCAATAATATTAAAAGTCTTTTGATCTGATAAAGTGTTTCAAAAGTGAATCCTGTATTTCCTCACACTTGGCGTAGACAACTTAACATTCAGAACAATCATTTTCAAAACACATCCATTCTCCCACTCTCAGTATAATGAAGCAAAATTATGATATCTTTGATGTGTAACCTATAAGGCTAAATGATAGTAACTTAGTTTTATATATTGAATAGATGAATAAAATCATCGATGATGCAGTAAATTTTAAGTATTTCACTATTTTTTCACTGAAATTTTATGTCGAGTTTTGAAGCATTAAAATATACTTATGTGCAAAAGCAAAAACACAAGTTGCTGCAGAAATAGCAAAGAGTTAAATAGTTTGTGATGGATTACATAACACATTTATATTAAAACATAAAGCCAGATTTAAGCAAAAAGATGTTCAAAGAAAGTAACTTTTAAATAATGCATAATTTTCTCTTTCATTCTCTAAAATGTAAGACTATTAGTAAAAATACATCAAGTAAGAGAAAATTGTTTCAAGAAAAAAAAATCCACAGTTAAAAATGAAATATTTACCTGGACTAAGAGACCAGGTTGGGTTCTCGCAACATCACGAGGTAGACTGTGTCCCCTCCTTTGACGATTATCATGAGAGGCAGAAGCCCTAGGACTGCAACTGTAATACAAATTTGACTCTTAAGTAAAAATAAATAAAAATAGAAATTAATAGAAGTTGCGTTCATGAAAAAATGCAAACGATGAACAATAGTAGTTTGTTTCTTGTTCTTTAAATCTTTACAGATTTTTAGTAACTAGAATTAAAAAAACACATGTCAGAAATATGTGGTAATCGAAAATTAACATTTGGACCTTATTCTTTACTACTAAGACTAAAAGAAAGTTAAAAGCACTAAGCTTATACAATTTCATACCACAGAAAAATGAAAGGAAAAAAAAGTTTTGTTTTCCTTATTGACATTATTTGCAGAACATACAAGCTTGTAAAATACATAAGTTAAAAGAATATCTAAGTGTGTGCTATTTGAATTAGATGTATTTAATTTTTTATACAAACAGTTGAGGGAGAAAAATTCAATTTGAATTTAGAATCACAATAAATTTAGCTAGCAATTTAAGTCAATGTTGTTTTCCCTTTTGTATTGTATAAAATTCTATGTTTAATAAGGATTAAAAATATTAAAATCCTTATTAAATCATGATTATTCAACCAATATTTTAATTTATTAAGTTTTCGTACCTTTTTCTAGATCCCTCTCGTCTCGGCCTGAAAAAAATTAATAATAAACATTTAAACAAAAAAAAAGTAATAAACATCTACTGCAAAAATAGTTCAGAAAAATCTTTACTCTTTAAAATATTTAAGAGATACAAAGAGAATGTTGTTTACATCGGAAAAAAATTTTCAGATGTAAACAAAGATCAAATTTAATCCTAAGTTACTTAATTAAATTTCCAGGTTTGTGGCTGCATGTCATAAATATATCTGTTACTTTTACCATACATATTGCTTTACTGATATCAGCTTTTACTCTCTTGTAACTGCTCATGGATTTCTAATTTTGATTAGAAATAATGAAGTAAACTTTTCAATATTTTCCCAAGAATAATTTTAAATTACCATAGGAAATCTTGAAAGGATATTTGTTTTAAGCAATGAAACAAATTTTTAGAATTAACAAACTAGTTTAATAATAAATCTTCAATAATTTATAAGAAATAAACGTTCAAAAACATAAAGAAGTTCTGTTATGCTAATATGAAAAGAAAACTGACCATCGAGTTCAAAACGAAATACAGGGAATGTAGAAAAATTGGAAGTTAATTACTTACATAATTCTAACTGAAATTTACAACCAGTATATAATCTTAATAAAAACTAAATATTAAAGAAAAATTTAAAACAAAAATATATTAAAGTTTGAACGGATAAGCAATAGAAATGATTTCCCGCTTTATCCAACCGTAAGGAATAGATCAAACCTATTTCTCCGAGTTTAGCGCCCAACTAAAAAAACAGTACGGTTATGACTTTAAACTTTAAAACAACAATTATTGAAAATAATCATTTAACGATCCCTTGCACTTTGAGAACGGTTTTAAAATTTAAAATCTTGAATTACCGTAATTATAGCTATAATTAGAAATAAACGAAAACGAGCTTATACTATTATAATTACGTTTGCATTATTATAATTTTTAAAAAACATTATAAAAATTATATGATTCACTTTTTTATGTTAAAACATTAGTTCAAAACGGAATGTAGTAAATGTTGAAACTAACTAAAATTCACAAACAGTAACTCGAAGAATGCCGAAGTTAAAATTTCACTAAACATGACATCTCCATAGTTGCTAGTGCCCGCTTATTTATGTTGGTAATTTGACAGGCCATTCGATATATTTGAATAACTCAACGATTTCAACCACTTAGTCATCCCTCTGATGACAATGCATTATGGCAATCAACAATCTGGAACCATGACGACAAATAGAGCTTTTCTCTTGGTATATTTAAAATGCAGATGATTTTTTGCAGCCTTTTCGAATCAGTCGATTGCTTTTATTTTTTATTCCCCCTCCCCTCCCGTTCAATGCTCTCTCCGAAAATTAAGGAACTATTAATTTAACTATTAAATTTCAATTCTGATTTATGTTTTATGTGTATTTAATTCAGATAAATGAATATCTATATATAAGGGAGAAAGTGACTGTTTGACTCATCACGATACTTGAGAAATTATTAGACCAATAGACATGAAATGTGGCAGGCATGTTTACAAGGGGTGATCAAATGAAAAGGTACGAAACGACACGGTGGGTACAAATATAGACTTTATTCAAAATATACACCATAGGCCTGAGCACAACGATCCCTGATGAACAAGCCGCAGGATTCCTTGTTCCCAGAATTCCTGTGGCTGTGACGAGACCCAGTCCTTCACAGTGTCCTTGAGTACGTCGTCCGAGTTGAAGCGCTTTCCTTTCAGGTGTTTCTTCAGTGGACCAAACACATGGAAATCGCAGGGTGACATGTCCGGACTGTAGGACGGATGGTCCAACGTCTCCCATTGAAACTTGTCCAGTTCCATTTGTGTGACTCTGGAGATGTGTGGACGCGCGTTATCATGGAGCAGAACCACACCCTCCGTGAGCAGCCCTGGTCTTTTGTTCTTGATGGACCTGCGTAGGCGTCGGAGTGTCTCACAGTACACATCGGAGTTAATGCTTTTTCTGTGCTCGAGTAATTCTGTGCTCGCATCATTTGGACGCCGCTTTTTATAAGAGCCTTTGCTCTCTCCTGCGCATGCGGGCAACCGGGCATGATCCGATCCCAGTAAGAGTCTCCAATGGCATCCCGAGATGTCTCGCTACATTCTCCCTTGGCGGAATATGCAAATATTTAACTGTTTCATTTTTATGTCGTTTCGTACCTTTTGATTTGATCACCCCTTGTATTTTATGGAGTAGAGATCAACAAAAAAACGTTTTGCAACAATCGGCCCCTAAACATTTTGCAAAGGGTTAAATGGCGTTAAATATAAATCTTCCCGTTTTTGAACTATTAGACTCAGATTTGAAATTTGGCAAGCATATTTATTCTTGTTAGTAAAGATTCACTAAAAATGGGTTTTGCGGGAATTTACTTTAGGAAGAGGGTTAAGGGAGCGTAAAAGATAATCTTACAATTTTAGAAATTCAGGTCAAGTCCTTTTTGAATCAAGAAGTAAGAGTTACAAGAATTTTTGGAGTCTACTTCTTAAGAATAGATTTTCATATAAAGCCCTCGGTATGGAAATATTATGAGGAGTAAAATTTGTATAAAACAGTTAACAAAAATGCGTTACACTGTGTTCTGCGCATGTGCCAAGTTCCTCTCGGATGGAAGGGCTACTTTTTTTTAAAATTACGCGATCATTCTTTTCTCACCAAAATCAGACAAAAAATAATTACAGAATCGGAAAGATCACCTATTTCGGCACAATACGGTATAAATATATATATACATATTTTACGAAATAACGAAATTTTGCTTTTGCTACGATATCTTCTAAAATGAGCCAATATTGACGCATTTTTATGCAGAGTTTTTCAATCGTTCTGTACAAATTTCTTAACATCATAATTTATCGAAACTCTGTACTAAAAAAAAGTTCATACTTTGTTTTTTTCGAATCAGAGATTTAAAATATGAAATACGGAAAACTTTTTCTTTTGCGATTTTTCAAAATACACTCAAAATTTTAACTAACCATTGAATAACTCGTTATTTATAAACATAATAACACGAAACTTTTTTTCCAAGTGCCAAACGTTGTTATCCATGATTTGTTCAGAGATTGAAAAAATTGCTTAAGAGTTACGGATTTTAAAAGAATTTTTGCGTTTTTCGTCTGGTACCTTTTTTACAATAAATCATTTCAGTAGTATTTTTCTTATATTTTTTTGTTTAAAAATTACTGTTATTTGTTACCTATGAGCGAAATTTGAGACCATATTTAAAAAATCAAGCTCTCAAAAGAATCTAAAACTTTTCAAAAAAAAAATTCTCAAACTACATTTACTCCGCAGGGACTGGGTTCGAATCCCGGAGAAGGCATGGATGTTTGTGTTGTAATCCTTTCTTCTGTCTGTATTGTTTACCCCCGTGTTATATGTTGCGTGGTGCACGGAGTTTATAAATGTTAAAAAAAAAAAAACTACATTTACTAGCGCGTTTCTCTTTTTAGCCTAATTGGCACCCAAAACCGGTTTTCGAGCCAAGCGAGAATTCATGCCTTAGCTCTTTATATATATATATATGTATATATATATATATAATAATTTGCCCTATTAAGCAGCACGAGGGCTATTGACGACGGACTTCGTAATTTTGAACCATGGCCACGTTACGAGGACGACACCAGAGCTGTGGAATCTCCCTCCCTTAACTTTCTCACCACATCAAAGAGAGAAGGCTTTTAAAACGGATTTTTTTTTCAAATACAATTAGCAGAATGTTAATGCTCCAAATAGATTTTTATGGAAAACAACAGACACGTTCATGAAAATGATACGTATATATAATGTTTAGGAGTGAAAATAAATTACATGCTTCTTCTTGTTACCGAATTCCTTAAAAATTATAAACTGAACAAAATTTTAGATAGTATTTCAGAAAATATAGAGGGGAAAGAATCAAAAAGATACACACAGTGGAAAATGAATTAGAAACCTTTGAGATTTGCATTTGAATGCATTCTAGAAATGAAGTATGCAATTTTTTTTTTATGGCGTGGTTACACGTGGTTAGAATGCTAGTAAAGGAAGGTGTAGGAATGTTTTTTATGATGAATGAAGTAAAATAAGAAAAACGACGGATATTTTCTTATTTAAGAAAAGCTTATTGTTGGTGCCCATTTAGTAGGGGCCTCGATTTCTCGAAGACAATAAATCTCATTTAGTTTCAAAAGCAGCCATATCAAAAGTTTTCAGAAGTTGAAATCAGAACTGACTGTCCTTCTGCAGAAGTAACAGCGAAGTTCCAGCACAGATTTCTAAAAGCGTCCTCGACGTCGTCTCCGATGAACTGTATGGCAAAACGGACTGTATTGTGCTTCAACTGACACAAATTGTCAAACAAGGCTATTCCCCGAAGATTTCATCTCCAACCATACACAGAAAATTGCAGAGGATTGGAAAGCTTAGTTGAACGCTTGCAAGAAAGACACTCATTTCTGTCTGAAATGCAAAGATTCGATTGCAGTGGTGTCGAGAAATAGGATACTCGACATCTGAAGCTTGGAAACAAGTAACATGCTCAGATGAATCACGCTACACCTTATTTTGCACTGATGGAAGATGACGAATTTGTCAAAAGCCCCTCGAAGCCATGAACCTATTTTGCCTTACTCGCCCTGCGCAAGGGTTTGGCGAGAGTACCATGATATGAGGCACGTTCTGCTGGCATGGAAGTGTTGAAATGGTGTTCCTCGAGGGTAAACAAACAGCCATGAGATACCTAAATACACTGACAGATCAAATGCATCTTGAAATGTTGCATTTTTACCTTGATAACGCATACTTCATGGACCATAAAGCAACTATACATCGTGCCAGAAGTGTTCAAAATTGGTTCGCTGAACATCAATCTGACTTCCAACCCCTTCCATGGCCACCGTGTAGCCCATATCTGAGCCCCATAGAAAATGTGTAAGATATGGTGGAAAGACGACAGCATTCTCCTCTTCCATTTATTTACAAAATCTGAAGAGCTGCATAGCCGAAGCATGGTATTCTCAGAACGTAAATGCACTCCTGAAGCATGATACTAGATGTTAATAGGAATCAGAGCAAATATCCATGCAAAAGATGGCCCAATGAAATATTGAACTTGCATTCTTAATTCATTTGCAGTGTATATCTAGATCAAAGTTATGGAAGATAGCATTATTTAGGGGACATTTGTATTAAAAATTCATACGTTCTTTAAGAGATTTATAAAGTCTATTTTAATATTTTAATGGCCACCATATATTCACATTAAATGATTTACTTTTAAAATCAATAATTCATAACATGTTAACAAAGAAAGAAAACAAATTTACTTTAGAACATGATTTTTAATTTTGGAACTGGCTTAATCCCAGAAACTCGGTGGATGTAGAAAATTTATTAATTTTCTCAATTCTTATTGCAGTTAGACAAAATTGATAAAAAAAATCAAAACTAATTTGTCCTAAATGATAAAATTAAAAAGATACAACACAGATCAACAAATTAAAATAGCTGATTAACTTCTAGTAGTAAATTTTCCATTATGCCTTCAAATTTCACCTGAACTTTCAAATGAATTGACTTCTCAATTTGAAATTAACCTAAATTTGTGGAATTTCACAAGATTCTATTGAAAGTTAGAGTTTAAAAAATGAATTTCCGAATAATACTCAAACATTCTCAAACATATGATAATAGAATACTCAACAGTTTCTTTAATTTACTTATTTTATAAAAATGACTAATAATTTTGAAATAAGGTGAAGCTTATCCATGTTTAAAGTTTTAAATAATTAAAATCCTCATGTCATAAAAAACCGCCAATGAAAAAATTTCATACAATGCCCTGTAATATTTCAGGAAATATATATATAAAGGGATAATAAATACAATTTTCAATTTTTTGCATTAAGGGGAGAAGCAATTTACAGTTGTTAAACATGTGTATTTACTAATCATGCAGATTTTGAAAACTTGAAGATACTAAGAGCAGTTTGATTATTAAATTGATTAAAAATATTTATTGAAACAAAAATAACTTTTCACAATCTTACATTCATATTTGACACACAAAAAAATTCCATGAAATTTTATGAAACAATGAATTGCGAGTTTCCACCTTTACATCAAAAGATTAGAAGAGGAGCCTGATATTAATCTAAACAAAAGTGATTAATGTCAAATGCATTATGGTGTAATAAGCTGACATTCCTTATTATTTTTGAAGATCCTCTAAAAATCAATAAAATATAATAGAAAAGCAAATGACTACATTTGTAGTTTCTTTTTTGAATTCATTAGCTCAAAGTGTTTTTCCCCCAAAAAACCATAACAAGCATTATATGAAAAACAAGAAAAATTCACTTGAGTAAATATAAATATTATATTTTATCATTTATTTCATTATTTCTATTTAAAAATTTTCAATAACTTTATACACTGATTATTTTTAAAATATCAGATCATTTTAACTAATGCCATGTAAATATTTTAAAAAATTCATTACACATTCCCTTTTTTTTTTATCAAAATGCTTTCTTCAATTTTAAGCCTAAAGGCCTAATACTAACCTTCAAAATTCATTAAAGGAAAAGAATGACTTTTTCAAGTAACACAAATGGTAAAAAAAAAGCATTTTAATTTGGAAGAAAGGAATTAATTTGAAATAAATTATTGTAGTTTTAAAAAAGTAAAGAAACTATTTAAAAAAATAAATAACATCTCAAATCAAACATGCAAGACATATGAAATTTTCTTAATTAACCGTAAAATGAAATCATATTAAGAATAAAATAGGCTTTTAAATAATTAACTAAGCCCTTGCACCTGTTAAGTTAGGGAGTGTTAATTTACCTCACACTGCAAAGCAACAAAAGGGCTATTGTCCATGGACCTTGTAGTTTTCAACCATAGGGAAGTGACAAGGAGCTGGCATGCCCTCTCTGAACTACTATACCACACCAACAGCACTTGGAAGCACAACATATCTAATGTGCATCAGCCCCTCTACATGGCAGGTCTTCAGAGGCTCTAGATCTCAAACTCAATGTATGCCACCCACAAGCTTCTGACTATGACAACTCGGCTACTATGATCTACCTGCTCCAACTAAAGAAAGAAAATTACCATTTAATGACAAAAAGAAACACTTATCAAGTCATTTTTTATAGCTTACTACAAAACTTGAATAGAGAGAAGTGCAATAAATTCATTTATTTCCATTGGAACTTCATTCATTTTCTGGGTGCTCATAGTTACAAAAGAAAAACAAGTGACGTTTAAAACATTTTTTCAGATGATATGTAGGGAGTTTATTTGAAAGCTGCATGTATAAAAAATATTTATGTTATGCAAAATTAAATGAGTAATATTTTTTTTTCATTCAATAAATTCAGATTTAAAAAATATTTCATTTATAATGATAAAGAAGAGTAGCCTGATTTTAAAACTTGCAAACTAATCTAAAAAAGGAAAAACTTGCATATTTCCTATGAATAAATTTATAAACACAACAGAGAATACAATTTCCAGATCACTGTGATTTAGTCAGACGGTGAAAAATCTTGTGTGTATCTTAAGTTCTTTTCTATAAATAAAGCATAATGAAAGAAATCTAAACACATTATCAGTAATATACTTACAAAAAGTCAAAGGTTCTCTCAGAACACAAAACAAGTAGAAGATAAACCATTACTTATCAATGGAATGCAGAGAAGAAATATGTTTTTACCAGCAAACATGAGGACCTACTTCCCCTGTTCTCTTTTAAAATTTGCACCTGGCGTGAGTGAGTGAGTGAATATTAACGTCCCACTGTTCAGCTACACAATGACTTTTCTGGGGACAGTCCGCATAATTTTGAACCATGTCAAGTGATGCGGATGACACCAGAGCTGGCACCCCCTCTCCTAACTACCACACCACACCAACGGGAGGACGTTTGAGCTCTCGACAGATTTTACATGCATCGCTCCCCTACCTGGTGGGTCTTCAGTGGTACTGGGATCGAACTCATGACATGCTAGCCCCGATCCAATGCCTTGACCACTTGGCTACTGCGGCCACAATTCGCACCTGGCACAGTTCTGTAATGATTATCTCAAAATATTACAAAAAAATATACATTTAAAAGAATACACATACATACATTAGAATCTCATTAATTCAAATTAACTGTGGAAAGAGCATGTTTTTTGAAAAAAGACACAGCAAACTACTAGATAATTGAACCAGAGAGAATTCACAAATCAAAACATCACATACTTGAATTTTAAAAAGTTTGAGGAGAAGAACATTCTATTGAAAAATCATGACATTTTTGTTTTTATAATTCATCAATTTTTTAAATGGCTGTCTAGATTACGCAGAGTCTGGTTTAACGAGATCTAGATTAATAAGTGTTTACAGTACTAGCAAGACATAAAAATTAACTCCAGAGAACAATCATTCCTTAGAGTGTATTTATTTTATTCTGTTTTAAAGCATTATTCTAGATTTGAGAAGATTACAAAATTCAACAGCACTATTATTACTCTAGTAAATTCTAGGTTGTATTCAGAGTTGGACCATTATTTAATATAAAATTATATACAAATTTGAAATAAAGAGTAGAACTAATAATTTCTTTACTTTAACGGTTAATATTTAAAAACTCAGGGATAAAAAGAAGTTAAACTGCCTATGATAAAAGGGGGGAAAAAATTTTATTAAAGAAAGCACTGGAAAATTTTTCTATATTCAAGCCAGCAGATAACTTCTAATAAGTACAAATCAGCTCCTTAAGACAGTGTTCACTGACCTTTTTATCTCTGTGGACTGGTCAACGTTTGAGAATTTTCCGACAGCCCACTGAGGGGATAGAGGGGGATGTTGATCGTTAATACTTTACATTGTTTTGATATAATGATTTTAATTTAGTTATGTTTAAGCATACCTTCAGAATAAAATATAGTTACATAAAGCAATAAAATACATACAGAATAAAATAATACCAAAATATAAAGTGATTAAACACGGAATATAAAGCAATTTCCAAAGAAAATCACAGAAACCTAACAAAAATACACCACAGCAAATAAAATGGAAATAATTCAATGTTCCTTGTGCCACCCAGTACTATTTGATCCATGTACCGGTAGATGTCTGCAACCTGGGGGTAGGGTACCACAGCCCTACACACTGAGAGGAGTAGAAAAATTTTTTCTGAGTATCAAACCACTTCCATATATTGGGACAAAGGAGAAATTCTCTAAATGTTAGGAGTCCTCTTAGTTTTTAAATAATCAATTCATTGCACATCCTATCCTTAGCAATGTAGTAAGTTTAATTTTAGATGCAGATTTTGTTTAAAATGAACATATTCTAATATTCTACGATTATTTTTTTACACTAAATAGTAATGATTGTATTTAATTTAGTATTGGGAATTGAAAGTACTTTATCAGTAAAACCCATTAGATTAAAGAAAACGAAAAAAATTTTGAGGGAGGAACAAAGAGGAAAAGATCTTTACAACCTTGATAATAAGTTTACTATTATATTTAGAAGTTTGAGTGGATAGTTGTTTTAATGCACATTCAAATAAAATCTCGATCACTTCCAAAACTAATTATTTTAAAGCAATCCAGGTATAAGTTTGCTATTTCAACAACAGACCTATCACTGCACTGAAATATTGGCAAACTGATAAAATGATCTTAGTAAGAAAATAATGAATTCTTTCAACAACACTATTCCTATATTAAGAATGGAAAGTTTAGAGCACTGGAATGATTATAACTATCTTTTTTTTTCAATATCATGTTATGTTATTTTCTATAATATCAAAATCATTTAATTATCTACATACATAAGTGGATCCAGAAAAAAGATTACAAGTCAAATAAAAAAATATTTGTAATTAATAGACAGAAAATGCAAAAGGGAATTAAGAGGTATATGTGCTAATCACATTTCGACAAAATCATCAAGTCTATTTAGGTATTTATCAGAACACGAGGTCAACTTGCTTAACCCGTCTTCGAAATCAGGTCCCAGTCCATTGAGTCAGGTCTCAACGGATGTTTTCAAAGAATTGTTTTGGAATATTGCAGCACATCCGAAATGATATGTTGCATGCTACCATAGCTCAATCCAGCTCTGACGAGATTTCCTGTAGAGTTAACCGTCAATCATTATGAATCATTTCAATTCAAGCCGTGTTGATTTCTATCGTTGAAGAACTTGGCCAGCAGCTCCGTGTCATATTACGATTTTCGACATCCTGTCTGCCTGATTGAAAAGATCCACACAACTTTGAAATATTTTGTGTGCTCATTGCAGATGTGAACAGATTATTTGCCCATAAAAATCAAATCATGACTTGCACTTCCAAACAAGACCAATTTCCTAAGAGTTTTGTCATTTTAATCATCCTGAACCATCTGGGAACTTTCTCTACCTACCCACAAACCAACTTTATGACAAGTATTGCCATTTGTCTCCACTCCGGAGAAACAAAATTTCTCTACAATATGTAGTTTTCAAATGATGCAGCTTGTAACCTTTTCCTTTGAATCCACCCTCGGAAATTCAACAACACAAATGCTGGTATGAAACTTGTGAATAAGAACCTTGTTATTAAGGAAATACAACTGATTGTTTCCTTTATTATTGACTACTAATAGCTTGCTGTTCTAATGCCAGATGACAAAATTAATTCTTCATTAATGATGTAAGCATTTAACTGATCCTCTGGCAACAAGAACCAATGCATTAAATAATTCAAAATGTAGATTTTGCTTATTCATCTCAGAAAAAGTAACAATTCAGAGCATTTGAAAAGCATTCAATTTGCAATAAGAATTTTAGATACAGAAATTACAATTTGTAATTTGCATACATAAAAAAATATACTTTGAGTAAATGCATGGATGAACCTTAATGTGTATTACACTTCTGGGGGTGCACTTTCAGTCAACTAGATAATTTTTATGAAATTTGAAAATCAGCATTTCTAATAATTTTAAATAAATATTGGCCCAGAATGAAGAGTACCCCAAAGGTAATGATTAAACTTTTAACATTGCTTTGTAGCATTCAGAGAATTACAAACTTTCCATTTTTAAGTGTGTACTCGGCACTATTAAAACTCTTGTTAAAATCTTTTCAGCTTTCTCTGTGCTTTGTTAAAATTTGGCTCACATTTATTGTTTCTCTCCAAAATGTCTAATAGTATTACTGCTTGTCCCAGCATTTTCCCTTTATTTTTATAATACAAGAGAAATGTTTTGAGTGATACTTTGGAACTATATACAGCCAAAATATTATTAAAATTTCTTCATGTCATTATTATTTGTTTGCAGAAGTTAGTTCTGCACTGAAAATGTTTGTATTATTTTGATAGTACTATAATTTTTGATATTTTTAATATATTAATACTGTTATTTTTTTGTAAGCCAGGGTATTTTGAGTTAAAATCATCGACCACTGGCAAGTGAGGAAGCTTATAAATAGCATACTCAATATATTCTGAATCTAATATATATACAGTCAGCAAGGCAGGCTCTAGCAATTTTGCTGTCCCGGACAGAAATGAAAAATGCCGTCCCTCTCCCCAAAGTAAAAAAAAAAAAAAACTATTATTAAAAAAGAGAAAAATTGTTCATAAGTGCAAACCAACTTGAATATTCCTTGCGAAGAAAAAGGAAGCTAATAGTATATATATTAAAAACTAAAACATAAAAATTACCACTGTTTTTTTTATGACCTTTTAATTCTGAAAACTTTCTGATCAATTTGTTCAGCTATTTCATGTTCGATAACCAATGTAGCTAAGCCATTTAATCTATCTTTAGAATTTGTGAACAGTAAGAAATTTTTTATTAATTTTAATTTTGAGAAAATAATATCTACACTTGCCAAACTTATTAGCAAAGAAAGTAAAATAAATGCAACTGCAAGATTTGGAACAAATTCTAAAAAAAAAAATATTTTAAACTCCAACCGGGCATTTTTTTTTTTACCTGCTGAAGCTGAAATTGACATTATCTCATCTGTTCAATCAAGCACATTTACATCCAATGATTCTCCATTGGTCAACATCATTTCTAAATTTTTACATTTTTTAATTAATTTATGTTTTAAAGGTATCTCTTAAATCATATATATTGTACAAAAATTGAAAACAATTACTGTCAGCACTCCATTAAATTAAATCTACATTCCAAAGCATTAACTGATTCGTCCAATGTAAAAAAATAAAACTCTATCTTGAATTTTAATTTAGGATATTTCATCGGATCATCTTTCGCTTCATAATTAAAATTCACATTTTTCTGTGGAACTCTGTGACATGGCTGCATCACTTTAAATTTAGCAGAGATGTCAATCTCGACGGCCAGTTCTTCTGCATCACAGTGCATTTTATCAAAAGTCACATCCTTAAAAAAATCTTTACAATTTCTTGAGAGTTCCATAGTATATGGTAGATTGTAATATATTGTTTGCAATAGCTTGCTTATTGGATTTGAATGCAATTAAAGATTTTGTACCAAATAATGATGGCCATAGGAACTTGAATTGTTAAGCAGAATTTAATAATTCAGATGCCTCATCTCTTATAGAGTTGTCAATTTCAGCACTATTATAAAAACTAAGTATCATAAAAACTTCCCAATTGATAACTTAAGGGTTTAATAACCTCTGTTTAGCTTTCCCAGCTATTTACACTAAGTGGCTTTAAAGTTGTATGCCCTTTATACATTTTAATAATATAAATTAATGAATCGTTGATGGAAAAAAAATTTTGAACTATATTAAAAAAATTACGGGCTTCTAAGGATGCTTTTGCTATGTCATTAACGACCAAATTTCAAGAGTTGCTACTACATGGCACATAGATTGTTCGCGGATTTAACGTTATTTTAAATTGAGCCCGATTTCTTGCCTTTCATATTCACTCCATTATTCTAGGCCTGCCCCCACATATCTAGCAAATTAAGTCTTAGTTTTTTTTAAGTTTCTCAACTATTAAATTGGAAAGTGTGTGTTCTCTTCCAGTTAATCTTTCAACTGGGAAGAAACCAAAAAAACTCGCATTTGTTTTAACGATTACTTCGTTAGAATTAGATTTCTCACAATACATGTATACCTTACCATAAATGTCATTTGTTCGAACTTGCTGGCATCAGGGGCGCAATCTAAAATTATCGAATAACATTTAGCTTGTTTAATTTTATGAACAGTATATAATTTAATATTCTCATGTAAAAGAGAAATTATCTCATTCTGAATATTTTTCCCTAGGTAGTGTACTTTAACGTCTGCCAAATTTTCCATAACAAAAATAAAGTATTTTTAAATTTTGGTCCAAATGCTGCCCCAGACATGGGTCTAGTTTGTACAGCCCTAAAGCCATCCCTGCAGTCAGTCACAAGCCTGAAAAGTTATTATTTATGAAAGCATAAGTCCTACATATATAAATTACATTTTTTAAGTAAAAACACATTTTTAAGTACAACAATATTTTATAGCAAAGCAAATCCAAGCCTACTGAAAGCCAGGGAAATATGCAAAAATGCTGATTTCTGATGTCACAAAAATTTCCATACTCCTACAGGCGAAAAAATTTTGAAAAAGGAAAGTTCTATATAATTTTGAGCTGTATACAATAAGAATAGATTATTCGGCTTGTTTGTTAGTGGTTTCTGAAAAAAATTTAACTTGAGGTTACTGGAAAGGAGAAATGTTCCTAGATTTGAGAAATAGCATAGTACGTTTACAAAGCAACAGCAAATTTTAAGGTGAAATCTTGAAAATAATTCGAAAAAGCCACAGAAGCGATCAAAGAGTAATTACAAGCTATAAGTCAACAGGTCACACCTTTAACAAACCACAAAGAGATCTGCAAAGGATTTTAAGTAACTGAGATGTGGTCACTTCATCTTAAAGGAAGTCAAGTAAAATGCATGACTGTCGGCCACAAAGCTGACAAAACATTTTGTGATATGCACCTACAAAACTGTAAACACAGACAGAGTCTGAGGAGTTAAATAGTCTAAAAGTCATTGAGGCAGGGTTCCATGAAGAAAATCACTAACCAGTTGAATTAATCATAAAAAAAGAGCAGATTTTGCAGAACAATACATCAGAAAGTCAAAGTATTTGGGAAATGTGTATTATTTACAGATGAGAGTAAACACAACATTTTTGAAAAAGATGGCTACAGGAAAGTTTACAGAAGAAAAAAATAATGAAAAGGAGGCTGCAAACATGATAAGTACAGTGAAGCACAATGGTAGTTGAGTAATTAATGGTTTGGGGTTCAACGTAATCAGCAGGGTGTAGAAATTTGGTATTTATTGAAGGGAACATGAATCAGAGGAATGTCACAAAGCTAAGGAATGATTGTTTAATATTATATATATTTTACAAGTCAGGAGATAAAATTTTTAAATTTAGAACCTAGACAATATGATTTATTAAGGGAATAAATCAATCAACAAAAAAAGCAACTTTTAAAGCTCTCACAGACTAAATGCTGTGTATGCATATATCTAATAAGCAATCCTGATTAATTCTGTATTTACAATGCTGCATTTAACCAAACTGCAGTAAAACTAAGTGTGAAATATGATAAGCCACTTAGAATTTATATGAAGCCCTCAGATCAGAGTCAGATTTATATATTACACCAAAATATTTGTGCTAAGAATTAGAATAAGAAACCACCCCCAACTAATTTGAAGAATCTATAATATTTTTAAATTATCTTTTTCGAGTAGATTCTATTAAATTGAATTCTAACTATCTGTTTCAATTTTCACCCAGCATAATTTGGCACAGAAAAGGTGGTTCATAAGTAAATCTAAAACACATGAATTCAATAAGAATGCAAGAAATACTATTTACAAGTAATAAAAATTAAAATTTAGTTCATTCATTACAGAACAAAATAGCTACGTAAAAACATCTCTAGAAATAATTTACTTACAACAGCAGTTTCTTAACCATTCACAGTCCATTTGATGTAGGAATTGAAGAACGATTTTTTCAATGCATCTGTGCAGAACATTAAATTAGAGAGACTTAAAACTTTTAAAAATGTCCACAATTAATCATCATTCTGAAATCCTCCATCTTCTAGTGATTGATCGATGAGCAAACAGAACTGATAATTGTTTATCTATTGAAAGAGATGTAAAGCAACATACACTTGTCTCCGAAACCCGTACATGGTGCAAACAATCATCTGACATGGTGCAGGAAGTGATGACTTTTACTTTCAACAGGACAATGTTACCAAGCAAATGGTTTGAATTGTGAAGTCATGGCTGTTCTGCGAGGTTCCAAACCAATTACGTAATCCATCCCAGACCCAAGCAAGATACGGCATTAGTGGAATTTAATCAAGTCGATAATCAGGGAATACGTAATAACATCCAAAAAATCTGCCATAGTAAAAAACCAAACAAAAGAACCACTCAGGAGACAACTAAGGTAGTTGAATCCCTGCCAAACATCTGGAGAGTTTATAAAAAAAAAGTATCTTACAAAGTACTTAGTTTAAATTCATTACCTTCAGTGTCCCCCCCCCCCACAGTGCCTAAAGACTTTTGATGCACACGATTTGTGTCGCTCTCATGTTTTGAACATTTGAATTATTTTATGTAGTGATCAGGTGATTGTTGCTTATATACTACTTAAATTTACGGCGTCAGACGAATAAAAAAAAAAGTTGTATTGGTTCAGAAATAACCGAATACTGGAAGAATCCTTTCTTTTCCCGATCTTGGCTTGAACATGGAAGATGAATGTCTGTACACGCAGACTTTCGGTAGAAACTATACATTGTTGCTTCCTTCACTCCCCGGGGAAATTTTTTATTTTTTAGACAACACTTGTTATCAAAACAGAATCCTCAACATACTCTCCTGATTGATTGCTTAGCAAAATGTTCCAGTTTATCTATACAATATACGGAGTTTACAAACAAAGCCATAAACGTTAAAAATCTGTTCTCCAATGGACTATTTAAACTAGCTAAATTGTTTTTATCTCAGAGTTTTTTAGTGAATTTTGGTTTTTACCTCTTTCCTATTTCATTTCCTACAAAGCTTAATCAATATAAGTAAAAGAAATTAATAAGCAGGAGATTTACATATCAACTCCAATGTAGCCATACTAATAAAAGATATAAGCAGATAAAAGGAGTGTGGAAAAGCTTATTTCTCTCATTCTGCCCCCTGCGGGAGGCGTCTCTCGTCTAATGGTTGATCTTTTTCACCCTATCTTCAGGGATACTGGGTATAAGCAATTATTGCTGGCACCCGACAAATCTAATTTTCGTTTCGTTTCGGAAAGCTTATGTCGCTCCTTATAACAAAGGGCAAGAGTTGAAACGCTACAGTCATCCAAAATCCTAAAGACTGGAGGTTAAAGCTCGGAAGAGCTAGGTACTCTGATAACCCCCGGCAGCGATTCATGTCACTCCATATCCCACAAAAATAATAACTGTAAGATAAAACGAACCCTTTTATGAGAGACCGGACAAGTGATCTCAATTTTGTTGGAGACACCGAAATCTACAAACTAGGTAGGTTACTGTTAAATTTTTGGCTTACTTTTGAAAATCGCCAAGTGTATGGTTTGGTCTCACTGAACCCACAACTATCATTCTCGCAATAGATCTAAACTACAGGTTTCCAAACCTTTTTTGTCTCATAGACCCCTTGGCATGTTTTTTGGTTTGGCGTAGACCCCTAGTTACTCAATACTGATTTTTTTCAAATTTATCAATTTAAATGTCTTTTTGACAGCTGGTATTGAGCTACTTACTGTAAAAGATTTAAATTTCTAACTGTAGTGAAGTTTCCTGTTTAAAACTTAAGAAGCACATGTTAGTTAATGAAATTAAAATTTAATTAATGCATAACTGAACAGCAAACAAATGCTTTTAATGGGAGGGATGAATCTAGATATTCAATAACAAGTTTTCCACATTTGGCATCAATCTTGTCAGATTGAACCCTAAATCTCATCAATTAGTAGTGTCCAGTCTTTTTTCTTTCTTTCTTTTTCTGGAGTTTGACAACCTTGTTGAAACTCTTCACCAGGAAAAGCACTTAAAAACTTTTTGAAGATATTCCACTATTGGGGATAAATAATAGGAATATCTTTTTGAAGCCAGAAATGCTGATATCAGTTTCTAAACTTTACTTCAATATTTTCGTTAGAGTCTATTCCTATCAATTCCTCTCGTAATTTGACATTCCTCTTTCGATGTGACCGTATGAATTGATTGCCTACTCTGTGGTACCACTATTATATATATAATATATATATATATATATATAATATATAATATATATAATCAAAGCATTCTCAAATCTAGTTTCAAAATCTGAATAAAGGGCTTTTAAATGTTAAAAGTATGGTAAAATGTGATTTTCCGGGCAGATATTCTGTGTCAAGCTGAGAAAATTTTCAACATTAATTGTTTTACTTCTTTAGCTTAATTCTGGCAAAAAACGCCGAAATGATGATCGTTTTAATAAAATTTATGTTGCTGCCTAGGAACTGCAAATTAAATTTAGAAAATATATTAGTTAAATAAGTAATTGATTGATCAAATTTTCTTTTAAAATTAATGTCATTATCTGATTAAATGGGAGCCATCATCGTAGACCCCCATTAATACTTCATAGACCCCAAATTATTTTTCGCTGCCGTGGACCCCTTGAAGGTCGTCATAGACCCCTGGGGGTCCATATAGACCACTTTGGGAATCACTGCTCTAAACGAAAAATCAGCTCTAATAGCTCTCATGCTGTGAGGTTGATTCATTAACAAGCATTTACTATCATTACAATATATTAAATCCTTTTATATTTCTTTAATTTTCCATCATTTATTGAATTTTTTTATTTTACTCTTTTTATATTAACCCGCAGTCACTCGCGCCTGTTTTTGCTACCGTCGTTACTCGCGGGGTGTAGAGAACACCCCAAACTTTTAACACGTGTATTTATGTATAGAAAAAAAATTACGTCAATTATGATACCTATTTATAAAGTACAAGATGTTTTTTGTATTATGCAAATGAAATTATTAAATTTATTGCACACAAATAAGACTAACATTAATTTAAACTAAACCTACAAAATTTTCATTTTAAAACACATATAATTTTATATTTTTTTCATAAACCACAAGTAAAATGTATATACCAGTAATAAACTTACTTTATAATTAATGTTAAGGATAGTGGAAAGTAGAAAACAAATATTTTAATCATTTTCCAAACATTCCATATATTTTAAGCACATATTTTTCTTACATTGAAGGCAAAATGAATTGGTTTTTACACATCTCTTACCCGTGGACAAACAGTGCAGAATCCCTTTTTCGGTGAGTTAATGCTCTTTATACTATCTTCTGTGTCAGTAAAGCTTCTTTTGTGTTTTTTGTCAATTATTTATTTCCGTCAATTTATTTGTTGTTTTTTACTCACAAGTTTCTTCCAATTCTTATGCTGTATCCATGGGATGAACAGATTGTTCAATATGGTGCTCTTCTCTCTGAAATTACACAGTCTTCGAAATCACTTAGTTCATCCTTAGAATCTGTTGATACAATATCTAATAGATGACAGAGTCGCTGTTGCTCCCTCTTCCATGGAATTTTTGCCATAATTTCTGAAAAGTGTTGTAAAAAAATTTAACAAAAAAAATTATATTTTATAATTATTTTTAAGTTTTATATTATTTTTATACTGGAAATGTGAAATTTTCAATAAAATATGCATGCATATGAAAATATTGGGGGGGGGGGGGAATATGAACGAAAGAGTAAAACTTACCCTATTTTTAGGTGCTTCGAGTATGAAAATATAACTCAATTGCTCTCAACACCCCAGATAAACTTTTGAAGGTCGTTACGTTCCAATCGTCCGAGCAAAAGTGATTTCATCAGTCCTGAAGTTTCAATGACCTAAAATGTGCAGCTACAGGAAAGGCGTGCTTCTGCGCATTCTTTTTTTAATTCTAGGAAACTTTTCTTGTTGCTAGGGTGCACAGAACACCCCACGCGAGTTAAATGGTTACTATTAAAATTATGTTGAAATTTTTTATTTTGTATTAATCTCCCTTTTTTAACACGCTTTTATAAAATTCATTTGTATGTAACGAAATCTTTGAACTGTATTTTTACCCACTTTTAAAGGCCAAATTTATTCGAAATTTTGCACACTTGTCAGGGACCAATGACAATACAACAATTTCATAATTTTGTTCCATTGTCCTGATCAGGAAGAAATATTCTCAGATTCCGCAATTAAATCCATATACCATTTCAAGATTTATAGACTAATTCCATGTACCATCTCCAGATTTGGCAACTAATTCCATGTACCATCTCCGGATTTGGCGACTAAAAGATTAATTTAAAACCCTATAAAAGCGAAAGCGTCTGTGTTAACATATTTTCTTACCATAATATAAACGACTGTTTAATTTTTCTGAAAATGGAAATAAAATAAAGACTATCGAATAATTATATCTTTAATGAAAATTTTATTTAATTAACACAAGGAGTAATGCAGTTTTTTTATCAAAATTTTTTTTTTATTGTTCAATTTGGGGAATTTATGAAAACTTAAGAGTATGACACATATACTTGTGATTTCAAAGTATTTAAAAATCGTTCAAAAACGGCGTCGATAACAGTACCACTGTTAGTTGTCGAAACATTTCGATTAGTGTTGATTTCAAGCTTGAGTTCATCATTCAGAAAAGCTGAGAGCGGACCAGCTTCTGGCAAACTGAAGTTAACGTTAGAATCACCACTCAAAATCATGGGAAGCGAGTGATAGTTTTTTATTAAAAAAAAGAGCAGAACCACCTTCGGTATACGGTAAAAGTACAAAATAAAGGAAATCTTTAATTTTTTTAACTGTTTGATTCGGAGAAATCTATGCGACCACCAAAATTACAAGATTTGCTGGTATGTGCGGTAGGCGGGCGTCTTAATTGCTATTGCAGTTCGACCCCCAGACGAGGGTAGCGAAGAGACACCGTCAAGCGCATGCTTAAAAATTAGAAATATTAGAGAAAATCAAAAATACCCTTTTACTTAATTAGTTTGTTTTATTCGAGAAATTTTTTTTAATCACAGTTAAAAATATTATATTGACAGCGACAGGAATTAACTTCAAAGTATGAAAAGGATAAGCACTTAAATATTTATTCAAATAATTCCATATTACTTACTACTATTTTTTTTAAGAATGATGAGCTTTGTCAGACGCTTAACAAGAATAATAATTGGTAATATATGGTTTACACATATATAAATATATATCCTCTCAGATTTCACACACAACGTGCCCTGAGACTGACATTTGAGCGTAAAAATCACAAGTTTATTCTGGATGAAGTCTAATAAGACTAGATGGTGTGTGCGGTAGGCGGTCGTCTTAATTACTAGTAGAGTTGGACCCCTAGACGAGGCTGGCGAAGAGACACCCCCCAAGGCGCTGAATTGGTCAAATCAAACAGCGCGCGCTTCCCCCGACTTCCTGTTACGCATTTCCGTCCCTTTTCACGAAATCACTCCAACAAATATCCACCAACCGAGAGTAAAGATGTTACACATCGAAAACTGCATTAAGTACAAATATTGGTACTCATGAGACAAAACTCATGTTGACCAGTGTAATTACAAAGAAAGTCAAGTAGTTTAAATTTTATTTAACAGATACATTGGAGAGCCTTTAAATTGTATGAATTATTACATCCATGACCAGCTTCAAAAAAAAAAATTTAAGTTACAGCTCTCCAAATTGGAATGATTTTCTTCGTTGCCTGAAAATTTTTTTTAAAAAATCATCTTTATTTGAACGAAATTTTTTTACAGTTTTTCAATTCCTATTATTAGTTCACAGTATCCATATATCTTGTTCAAATTTTCAATTATTAATGAAATACATTTTAAAGTGCTGAATGGAGCTGAAAATTTATGGTGATTTAATTATAATTAATTGATTAAAACTAATTAAAGAATTATAGATACACTAGCTGACCCGGCCCGGCGTTTCAGGGGCTTTTACGAAGGGTATAACTTAATCCCCATGTTAATTTCCCTCTTTCTTTCTGAAGGCAGCACTTTTGTGTGGGTGTGACGCGTACGATGTGAGTGCATGGCCTGTGAGCGCCTATCATGGCTTTCTTGTTTAACATATTATCCCTTCTCTTCACAAAATCAGCACTTCTAATATTATTTTTCGAAATTACTTTTACTACTTTGTTTCTTTCCCCTCCGCGTAGCCCGGTGTTGCATGGGCTTTTACTGAGTGAATAACTTAATCCCCATGGGATTTCCTGTTTCCCTCAGGACGATTGCACTTATGTGTGTGTATGCGCGATGTGAGTGATTTCTTTAACAATGTTATTAAAACTCCCTTTTTTGAAATTTGTTCTTGCGTTAGTGTGGTGTGGTAATTAGGAGAGATAGTGAAAGCTCATGTGTTTAGCCAAATAAACAACCCTCAAGAGTAAAACAAGTAGGCGTTTTAAGTTTTTTAATTAATATCTTTCAACTAATTGCAATATCGGAATGAAAAATAGTTTAACGTCCTATTCTCAGACTTACTGAATATACGCACAAAATTTCATAAGATTTGGTCTATTCGTTTCGGACGAGTTTGGCTACAAACACTGTGACACGAGAATTTTATGTATTAGATTTGCATCATTTTTCGGCTACTCATGCCAAAACTTTAAAAGGATTTTTCTCGAATTTTAAAACATTCATTTGAGCTGAAATTTTCTACATACGATTGTTTTAAGTGACTTTACAGTAATTCAATTATAATTAAAATTGACTGAAACTAATTATTTTAAGAATTACAAATTTTGTCACATTGGCTTCATTTTCAGTGATTTGGGTTCCAACTTTAAAAAAAAAAAATTTCTCACGTTTTTAAGAATTCGATTGAACTTAAATCTTATATACACGATTGTTTCGGATAACAATATGATACTTAATGATAATTATTAAAATTAATTACCTTTAATTATGATTTTGTCATGTATATACATATTTTTATTAATTGTATTGTGTGATAAAAAGTAAATAAATAGGACCTAACTTTTAAAAAATATTATTATTACACTTTTTATGTAGACAATTACAAATAATTCAACGGATAAAATACACTAACACCAAGAAAAAAAAAGTCACGTCATTAAAGTGTTTTTGTTATCTAATTTATTCTAAGGTAATATCCTTAAAAATAACTTTTAGCAAGGTCATTTTCAAATTTCTCAAGTGTATTTAATTTTAGACATCTCATTAAAGTAGAGTCTCGAGATTGGTAATCTTTAAAAATAACCTTTGGCACGGTCTTTTTCAAATGGTATAAAAGACTGGTCATTTCTCAAAACATTCAATTCGTCTACTCCTCTCGTTGGTGAAACAACAGTTTTTGGTGAGTCTCTTGACTAGACAATTATTATTATTTATTATATTTCAAAAGTGGATATTTCAGAAAATTTATATTTTTACTTCAATTTTTTCAGTTTGTCTTATTTTTTGTGCTGTAAGTTTTCTAAGAAGTTATTTTTTACTAAACCTTGGCAACAGAGTTTGTTTACAGCTCAGTTATATATCTTTTTAAATTTATTGTACTAATTTTTGTATATTTCAAAACCAAAAGTTGCAAAAAATTGCGATTTTTTCAGTTTTTCTTATTTTTTGTGCTCAGTTATTTTAGTATTCTAGCTTTGTTATTCTAATTTTTTTTAAATAATTTCATTTCTTACTCTTAGGCATGAAGCCTGGAGCGTGGGTCGATGTTTTTCCTAGCCATATGTCATCCAAATGGACACCTATGCCCATTGATTTAAATAAGCTAGAGAAAAGAATTTAAAAACTCATTTCCATTCATCAGTTTCATACAAGAGTTTTGTAAAAAACTGTACTACCTTGTCATGCAGAATGATCAACGAAATCAATAAAATATTAAACACAATCTACAGTCCGCACAGTTTTTAGCCCCCTTGGCCGAAAAAGTTATGTCATTACGAGTTTCTAGGAAATTGAAAGCAAATACATCAAATACTTTTAAAATTTTTAATATGATATAGAAACGGGAAGCGAGACTGCGTCTACATGCGATACTTGGATTGGCTTTCTAATGATGGGATGTCCCGAGCTCTGACCGGGGACTCCTCGAGATAGTACCCTAACTCGAGCTAATGTTGCCAGACAAAATATGAGTGGAAACGATAAAATTGAAAAATGTTTAATAAAAGAAAATGGAAAACAATATTTTTACGAATAATTTATTCATATGCTTTCATGAGTCAATAAATAAATTAGAAAAGAGTCGATATATATCAGTTTTTCGGTATCTTATGATAAAAAACAGATAGTGTTGAGAAATTTCTAATTTATTAATTATAAAAAAAATACTGTGTAGTGCACTGTAGGATTTTCCTTACTTTTTGTTTAATTTATTTCGGCTTTGCGCGAGGCCTAGGGTGGTTGCCCACTCCACCCACGCCTTACGCCGCCTTTGACCTTATCAGTACAGCAGAAATTTTCGACATAATAGAAAAACAGAGCCATGTTGAAAAATTTGGCCTAAATCTATCCTACTTGGATGAAACTATTTATATATATATATTTTAATATTTCAGTATGTTTTGTATATAAAGTATTTCAACGTTTCAAGAGTATTAAATACTTTTTTCGACATGGATTGCTCTACTAAATATCAATTGTGCAACGGAAAGAATTTTGTAATTGTATGTTTTTCTCAACCTAAAATAATTTAAATTTGGCTCGGTGAATATGAAAAAAGTAGATACGGTAATATGTTAAAGTTTACACCCAATTTCTGGTTTCAGTTTTTAAAATTTAGACATTCTACCAAGCTTTCCATGAATCAATTTATTCTTTTAAAGGATTCTTTCATGGTAACTACTGAAAATAATAAAATGATATTACAAAAGGACTCTACACACGAAAATGTCAGCACGTTTCTTTCACCCCATTGTCTGGTTCAGAAGGAAGAACTGGATTACCTCTTGAAATGGGACGAAGCAATATAGACGAAATTTCATTGTTGTATATGGAACGTATTTTTTAAAACGTGTTATTGGGAAAACTTAAAAAGATTCAAAAGAAAGAAAGATCAGAGATCCGATTTGATGGAAGATATATTGCAAATTTTAATAAATTCAAAAAGTTTAAATTAAAAACTGGGGAAGATATAGCCCTATGAGCATGAAATAAAATAACTGGAAGAGCAGACAGAGAGGGATTGAATGAGCCAGGCCCGAATGTGCTCTAAGGCTTGGGTGCCAAGATATTGGCCAAAAAGCTGTAAAGGGGCGAATGCACCGGGGGTATGCCTCCCAACAGATATGGTTTATAACAATAGTTATTACGATCCCCCAGATATCAATCGCCTAGCACCAAAAAAGTGGCATGTTACAAAATTTCCTACCCCATAGGAATAACATGGAGGACTGATATTTTAGTAAGCAAGCCCTCCCCTATCCCAACCACAAGCACAGAGATATCAAATACATGGGGGGAGGGGCATGCCAATTCGATCGACACCCGTTTTGCAAAGATCCCTCAGTAGCTTCCAAAGTTATTAGGCAACGGTGTGCGCGCGCATCCGTGTCGTGACGGTGTGCATCCGTGCGATGTCGTCACATCCGTGACGGTGTGCGCGCGCATCGAAAAAATTTACTCTGATCATTTTTCCCAAACGTCCCAAAAGAAGTATAACTTTAAAAAAAATTGAAAATCGAACCTCAAACATATAATATAAATTAGAATATGACGCGGGCGAAAGCGCGTAGCGCTTTTACCCAGTAGAATGGACGAAAAAGTTCAATCCATGACAGAGAGACAAATATACAAATCAAGAGGCCCCCGGCGTGGGGGGCCGAGGAAAGGGCTCCCAAGCGCGGCGGCCCGCAAGAGCGAAACAGCCGGCGGGAGAGAAGGGGGGAAGCGCAGGAAAGGAAGAACAATGGATTGCGTCAGCAATCAACAGGAGGAGCGGTCAGGTGACTGCTCTCCCTCTACCACTGGTCAGAAGGCAATTCCAAGCTTTTTGTGTCGTTCAAGAGTGTGAATGAGTTATTTGTTGTGTTAGTGTGGGCGGAGTGGATTCCTCCACTTTGTGCTTGAGTATGTGTAGTTAATTTTAGGATGAGGATACGTGAAGAGTGTTTGTGCTCTGTTGATTGGGTTTTCGTGTGTTTCGACGGAAAGAAAAATATTTCTAGATAGCTTAGTGATGTATTTAGAAATCGGCTCATTGTGTAGATCGTTGTGTATCACATCATTTCGGACGAACCAAATCCTCAAACATGAAACTGAATTAGAGACTTTCAAATTAATTCCTCATGCATTAGCATAAATTGAGAGAGGAATTTTTGCTACAGGGTTATTCATAACAAACTAAGAACTAGGCTGAGTGGTAAAAGCACAGATTACCTGAATGTATAATTGAGTATAACTTTTAAAATTTATATGTATCCTTATTTTACATAATTTTTATTGATGTCAATTAAAAATGACTTGTTCTCAATTGTTTCGAAATTTTAATGTATTTCCGGGAAGGAACTATGACGTTCCCGGGATTTCGCGGAAATTCACGGGAACAGAAAAAACCGGGAAATCAGAAACTCTATTTGGTATCCTAACCCCAACGCAAAAACTGACTCCTCCTGTGACTATTTTATCAAATTTGGAGTATATAGACGTAAAGTTAAACACAAGCGATCCGTAATTAAGATGAAGTTTTATTTGAAAATTCAGTTCGTTCAATTTAAATTCGCAAAATCGTTGTTTGTACCTTCAAAATCAGCTGTTAACAACATTTCATTTTCACTACTGATCAAGCTTAAACTATTCAAAAGTTATTGAGCCACACCATTTCTCAATTTATTTTTGACATATTTGAGTTTTTAAAATGAAATTTCGTCACTCGTATTAATAATTATTGACATGAAAATTCTGATTGCTATTTCGATTTCTGGGACACTGTAAATTGTTTTTCATTACATATGTCTGTATGGAATTGTGTTAATCCTACACACACACAATTCCAGTCGCCTCATCCAAACAACTGTTTATCTTCATCTGCATTTGTAGGACTATAAATTTGTAAATTGTTTTTCATTACATATGTCTGTAGAGAATTGTGTTAATCCTACACACACACAATTCCAGTCGCCTCATCCAAACAACTGTTTATCTTCATCTGCATTTGTAGGACTATAAATTTTATAAATGTTTATATTTTTTCCATTCCTTCTTTTAGCTCTTTCTTCAGTTTTTCCCCATCATTGATCAGATATTACTTAAAATGTCGACATTCCTAATTCAGTTTCTCCCGAAGAATATCTTAATCGTAAAATTTCGATATTTTCTCGAATGCTATTTTAATTTCGATCTCATCTAAACCACAAATATTTTCAAATACTCTTCATTTTTTTTTTTTACTGTGCGTTTGTGTGTGGTACATTAGAGTCAATTTTTGGTATAAAGGTGGTCGCGCTAGCAATGTTGAATATTTCCCCGATATATTCCAGGCATTGTTGTAGGTTTGACCTCTACACTATTAAAATATTATTATGTTTCAATAAGTGAAACCTCAATATTCATCAGATATTCTGCACTAAATGTCCAGTAATATTAATAAACTACACACATCTCTCAATGGATGTATTATTTTGAACATATTGTAAAATAAATGCTATTTTGTCGGCATCAGTCACATCTGGTGTAGAATCAGCAGTAATAGAATGATAATTAATTTTCTGTTTTTAAGGTATGTGATTACCTTCGGAGCACTTTTTTTTGAAGTATATAAATTTTCAACTAAATAAACATTTTTATATTTGAAATGAAGCATAAAACTAAGAATTTAAGTACAATTCCCACAAAATTAAAAATAATTTTCGATATATTGGGAATTTTGAGTGAAATTTTAGTGAAAAATTGCAGTTACGGTTAGGCTTGAATTGAAAATTCTAGTTAATATATTCGAATAATATTTATGCAATACATAAATAAAATCATTATCTGTGCTTATAACTATAAAATTTGTGATACTTTTGAAAAGTTTTTGAAATATGTCATTTTTTATGCGAGAACTCAATTTTTTACAAAAAACTAATGTTATTTTCTCACAAAAAGTGCAATAAAATTATAAATATATACACAGAATTAGATTTTAGTCTAGACTGGAGAAAAAATAAATAAAACATTTTCTGAAAATTTCAATTCAATATCTTAAAAGCAATCCTGTAGTGAACTTTACCGTGAAGCTAAAAATTGAAAAACATAGTTTCTCAGAAAATGCATTTAAAGATTTTAATATGGTATAAAAAATTTTCTACTAATTGTACATTTTTTAAACTCACCATATTTATGGGTCAAGATCTCTTTAGCTTCATGTTTAACTAATTTTGACTTTTTTTCAACTTTTGTTGTTTTCTGGAGAGTTTTATAGACAATAACAATTGTCATTATTAGTGAAATTTTGATGAAAAATTGCATTTTTAGAAAATTCTAATGAATGTATTCAAATAATATTTATACAGTACGTAAATGACATCTTTATAAGAGATAGGAATAAAAAAAATTGTAATACTTTTGAAAGTTTTTTAATTATGCCAAATTTTATGCAAAACCAGATTTCTTAAAAAAACTAATGATCATTTTCATAAAAAGCAATAAAGTACATAAATATATACACAGAGTTTAGATTTTGATTCATAACACAGATATAACAAAATAAAACATGTTCTGAAAATTTCAATTCAATATCTTACAAATATTTTGAGTAGGGATGTACTTCCGGTTTTGTAAGCTCCTCTTCCGGTTTACTAATTATGCTTTAACTTTGCTTCTAAATATCGTAAAAATAAAACTAGAGTGTTTTTGGAATCTTTAATGTATGGGCTATAAAATAAAAGCATAAAATCAATTTCGAAAATTTCCCCAAAACGACGAATTTTGGGTAGTCACATACCTTAAGCTATGATTACCTAGCCAAGACAGTGCTTCTCCAAACTTTCACTGTGACAATTTTCAATCATAATTTTATCAGCGCCCCCTTTATACAAAAGTAGTACATTGAATCAATAATAATGCATTTGGCGCTAAGCTACAATACAGACAATTATAAACCGAATAAATTAACGTTAAGTATTAAATTTTGTAATTGTTACTTTTAAATATATGGTTTAAACATAATTACTCTTAAGTAATGGGATAATTTTTAATATTTATTTTCCCTTTTCGCTGATTTTAAGTTGACAGATTGCAAAATCATGTAATTAAAGATATATTTCTCCATCATCCATTATAAATGTAGAAATGTCATTAGAAAATAGTCTATGGTCTATATTTGCTCTCTATCATATCTAAATTCTCCCGAACGTCTGCGTGGTTTGTTAATAACAGTAGTATATGTTTGCACGATTTTAAAACAGTGTCCATTAAAACAATTTCCAGTAAAACACCACACGATATAGAAACAGTTTCCATTAAAACACCGCGTATTAAATCACCGCGACAAAGCAATTGGAAACAATTCACACCAAAACACCACCGCACGTCTTAAAGAATAAAAGCCTGCAGTGAGCAGGTTTACTCTGCAAAGCAGAGGAAACGTGAGCAGAGTTAGTCGAAAGAAAATTAGTAAAGCTTTGTCCGCGTTTAAGACCACCATGAGGCATGCGGATCTGACCTAATTTTTATATAACCACTTAACAGTTTTATTCTGTCATTTGATATCAAAATTAGTACATTCTTGTGCTTTTATTTTCGATTGATTTTATTACAGCATGGTCAAGATTAAGGCTCTTGCCTCATAAACGAAACTCAAATTGATGTAACGGAAGAATTTTAATGAAATTGGTTGTTTTTACAAATTTGCATTGTGAGCTTTGTTATTTGAATGTGATGTAAACATTTCTAAGTAAAGAAAGTAAATTAGAGTAGTTGTATAGAGGTTATCCACAGAACCAGACACGCAAAAACGATTTGGATATGATTCGTCCTAATCCTCTCAAAATATAAGGCTTTAGAAAACAAGCAAACACAAAACTGACTGATTATGAGTGTTACGTCTTTCGTGTCTTTGATTTCTAAGAAATTAAATAGAGTTGTATTAAGTTGACTTGAATATACAAAAACACATTTTAAAATAAAACATATTAAAAGTTGAATATACAAAACACATTTAATAGAAGCATATTAAAGTTAGATATACAAAACACATTTAAAACAGAGAGCATATTAAAAGTTGAATATACAAAACACATTTTAAAACAGAAAACAATAAAGTTGAATATACAAAACACATTTTAAAACGAAAGGCATAGTAAGAAGTTGAATATACAAAAACACATTCAATAAAAAGCAACCACAAAACAAAGCATAGGAGTAGGAAATAATTTGTAAACACAAATTGAGTTAAAACCAACCACCTACAATACAGAAAACAATACATATACTTTGTGACCATGAACAATGCTATGTACATGCCATCTTCGCAAACAAATTTTTATCGTAATAGGCAGTAACAGACACTTTATTTTGACAACAGTTTCAAGAGTATGTTTTTGAAAGAATGCACGCAAAGATCATTGTGTGTGTGTTTCCGTAAGTTGAAAAATTTAAACACACTTTGCACAAAAGTTAAACCGACTTGGGAACAATTCTAATGTATACACAAATCTCTACAGGAAGTTTGGATATCTCCCTACTCAACATGGGGTATAACATAGATTTCAGATGTTCTTGAATATGTGTATCCTTCTAGAAGAATGTTGAGATTTGATCAACATAATGTACCAATAGGGGAGTTGCTATTTTACTCGACAGGCCACTCTCTCTACTGATATAAGTCTACGTTAAATTTTCTTTTTGGCGCAAGAGGAATCAAAGCTTTCTAGAAAATTTTAAAATGAAGACTAATGAAGCAATACAGAAAAAGATCTCAACGAAGATATATCTAAGCGGAAAGGAAAAATACAAATTCCACTCACCCTTTTCCATGGAGAAGAAGGAACGAAGGTTTATCCAAAAGAACTTCAGAAATCAAGTAGAGGCAGTATTAAGAAGACGCGGACTGATCAAAAATGTAGCGCATTAGAACTTCAGGAACAGACCTTAGACAAAGGTTGAAAGCCAGATGACATTTTATACTCAAGAATGAAGGACAAATTTTAAAACACAGTTGTTTTTAAATCTAATTATTCAAAACAACTCTTATATGAACTAGAAAAATAACAGAGGGTCTGCGCGTTTAATCTTCAAGGTTGAAATGAAAGAAAAACATATCTATGCCAGAAATTCTTGCGTAAATCTTCGGAAGAAATAGAAAGAAAAACATATCTGTAGCAGGAAATCTTGCGTAACAGCATTGCAACATGCATAATGAAGACACGACTCGAAAGTAAACGAACACAGTTTATTCAGGAAAATAATTTTTATTCAAGGGTTATATCAATATTATTACATAGAAATTATTTTAATCATTTTGTATACAATATAACAGTTACAATGCATTCGTTACAGAACAATATTTTATTTTGAGTGTAACAATCAGTTTTCTTGCGTATAATTCATAGAACTAATATTCACTTTTGTTACAGAATATTCATTTTGCATTTAGTTACTGTCTTTAGTCGTGTTCAGTTTCATATTATGCTGTGCAATCAAATACTTGTCTGTAGACTGAAGGATTGTGCAGCTCGCGCACAATATAGGGTATTCAAAGTCTTAAAATAGGCTATTTTCATTTTACAGTCGGAATCCGTTGTGTCCTTGGAATAGGATGTGGCAGCACTTGTACACAGGAGATCATATTGTCGTACAGAGAATCAGTGAAACAATGGATCACATAAGCGTCAGAGGCTGGCACTTTGATACCTTAAAGCCATATCTCGGTTTGAAGTCATTTACTTTTGGTGTTAATTACTAAAAGCAATGTGGGGAAGTTCTGCAGCTTGTGTTGCCTCCTTTTATACATTCTGTATCAGCAGCGACCCTCACTCCCTCCATACATGTTGTAATTAGAATGCAAAGATGATCAGAAAATGTTGAAAGCGATTTCCAAGCAGCACGTTATGTCGGTATTATAGGTATGACATATTTGATTTAGTGTGGCGTCAAACAATAGCCCTTTTTGTAGGTGAAAATTTTAGCTACAAATCTTTGAATAAACTTTTCACGTTGAATGCAATGTTATTCGAATCTAGAGGTGATAAAGTCTGCTTTCTCTCACAAATTTGTACCATGAAATGAAGACAAAATTGACCCGCAGGTAAGGACGTAGCGCTTTGGTAGCGACATTTTGTTCCACATCCAGTTTCTGTGATTCTGTTTGATGAAGTTAAAATCTTACCTTCTTTGGAGACTGGCAGAAACTACAAAAGTAAAAACAAGTGTTGTTCTAAGGCTAACGCAACAATGGCTTCCAGACTTAAGCCTAGAATCTAAATTTACAATAAAACATGAATAGCCTGTATGATGTCTAGAGCAATTCATCGAAGCATACCCGCCTCAGATTTTGGATCGAAGAATGCTGGAATCACCGGCCTTGAGATTACATGACTTTGAGGTGTTTTAAAATCAGTTAAAACGTTTGCGGTTTTGTCAATCTCTACAACTTCTGATACTCCGCAAACGATTAAATTAACCGTTTCGGGTAGTGCCTTACTAAAGCGAATATCGAGCCAAATTCAATTTCGTAGGACCAAATCATGCATTCCATCTGCACTGAGATCTGGCGTTAAAATCTGTACCATAGCATGTACCCGTCCTTATATATCGCTATAACTTATATTGATATCTTGATCTTTATGATATCGCCCTAAGTCAGTAAAAAGGCTCATATAACATCTGCTATAACTGTTAGAGGTATCGAATTTCGGTTGATAGGGTTTTGAAGGAATCATGCGATTTCCGTCTAATAGGCAGAGGTATGATAAATCATAATGCTTAAAATTGAATGGATTGTTAGAAAATCACCATTATATGCAGTATTAGATACCATACCCATGATTAGTCGCGCTGGTACCTGTCCAATAAATGCATTTGGAATAGTAATAGATTGCATTCCTGAAGAAAGCGCGAAGGATTTCACCTCTGTTCTGCGAAGGGGCATCTTAATCGCGCCTCTAGAAAGTGCGGGTCTCGTGAGCTATTAAAAATTGAAGGAGCGACCTTTACTTTCCTAACAAATAAGGAAGCATGTTGTATAACTATTTTGAAATCTTGCGAAGCTGACATCAGTGCAAAGGCATCTTTATTTCTTTCTAATTTAATTCGAAGATTCACTGAATTGATCAGATATTTACTTTGATTGCCTAGATCGAAATGTAAAGCTCCTATCATGTCCATTAGTTTACTATCTTTGCAAATGTTATATCTAGTTTTGAATCCCTCCCCTGCGTTTAAAATATCGGTTGCGTCAATCTTCCTGGACTATCTCTGAAGAAAAGACCAGCCGTTAATAGCGATTCTTGAACAGCTTTTGGGGACAGCAAGGCATCGAACATGCATCTGTATGCATAATTCGCTTGTGAGGACACTTGCTTATCATTTAATGTTATGGAACATTCCGAAAATAATGCATTCAACAAATAATTGACTGAGCTACTACGTCAGGAGTTGCAATATTTGATCCATTTTTTTCGTAATTTTCACTTGTAAATGAAGAAGTGTATGAGCTAGGTCTAAATAACTTTCTCCCACGCCTGAGAAAAAGAATTCAATCGGTGTTTTATCACTCAGATATGCAACAGGAAAAAATTTCGGTAAACGAACTTTCTTCAGTTGACAATTGCACAGGATTAACGGTAAACAAATCATAAGCATTAGATACACAAGCGCACGCTCTCTCATCCATCTTATGAGAATATATCTACCGCTGCTTTGGAATTCTTTCGGCTTCGCTTAGCGCGCGGCAAATGATTCTTATTGCGCGATTTCTTTCTTTTTATACCCGAACCGCTTTGAAGCTTATGAAGAATGTCATCTTTAATATTTTTGGACGTTTCTTTCAATCTCGCCCTTGTCGAATCTTTCAGAGATGTTCCCGACACAACATCTGACATTACCTTTGAACCGGTACTCAGAATATGTTTTCCTAAATATTTTCCTGCCTTCATTGCAATGGGAGATATCATTCGAAATAAATTTGAAAACATTCCATATCCTCTTTGATGGCTGACTCCTTGAAAATACGAGCCACCATTCTGTAACTGCGAACAGTAATAGTCCTGACAAGCTCTGCGGTCCAAATGCATCTTTCTCTTGCGAAGTCAGGACCGAAATGATGTCGCACATATACAGTTGTAGTTTTATACTATTCTTCGTCGGAAAAGAAAGAACCAAGAGCGATTTGCCGCTCGTAAAAATAATACCATCTACAGAACTACTTTTTAATTCGACTTCGATGCAGTCGATATAATTTTGACGCAGAGGAAAATACAGGGGTCTTTGATAATTAATAACATTTTGGTCTTCTTTGGTTGACATCACAGGAATGATGCGAAGTAAAGGTGCGATAGTATCCCCCACAAAATGAGATTCAATAATGTCTGTATAGACATAAATTTCTGTGATTCCTCCGTCTAGTTCCAGTTGATAATCCGAAATATGAGTGCCACCGTGTAATGTTGATTGTTTAGTCCCAAGAGATCTTTTAACCCATCCTGGAAAGTTACGGCAGATGTATCGGCAATATGAATTTTCACTTTCTTATTAGCTAATAGATTAAACGCCAGATGTTTAAAAGAGCTGAACAACTACTCTGCATTCTTATAAAATCGAACTTCTAATTGTAAATTTTCCGTTTTTTTCACTTTCTCTGGAACTGTCGGTTTATCCGTAATGCTTACGCGAAAATATTCGTTCAATGGAGGTCTGTCGATTTTTTGCAATACATGCATTGATTTCCCCTTCAACACAATATCCTTGGTCAAACTCAGCATACGCATAAAAAGGGGCGCATATAATAATCTTAATTCGAGATCGACGTTCTTTTGAACTGTTATTTCGACTTTATTTACTTTGAAGTCAAAAATGAAATCTGCAGCGCCTCCAATTCCTGTTTGCATTAGATTGAAATTTATATGCTGAAACAGTTCATGGTGCATGTTTTCCAAATCGGTCTATTTATGATTAAACCGAGTGGTGCGAATTATGAAATGCCGTTTTAGATTTCTTGCAATAATTTTCAAGTGATTGTGTTTGTTCGTTTTAGATGGTTTTCGGAAAGCAAAACTTTCCGACATTCTTATAATTCTATCTTCTCTAGGTAAGTTCAGCATGGTTAACAACCGTGGGGCATTTGCTGCTGTTAAATGCAACTCGTAATTAGGAGCAATATGAACATTAATATTCTTGCGATCCAATGAAAAAGCAACAAAATGTCCGCATTTTTCTTCAATACTTTGATTAATTTCCTCGATAACATCTGCGTCTGCAGTTCCTTGCTCTATTTTCACTCCGATATCATATTCTGCATAGTCCTTTTCGATAATTTTTGTCTCTTCATATGTTATGGAATATTTATTATTATGGTTGCCGATGTTGAACCAGGTTCGCGGAACAAATATTTCTCATAAACCAACTTCCCATGCGCCTGTTAATATGATTGGACGAGCTAGTTTCGTTCTGAATGATGCTTGCGTATTTTTTGGAAAGAATTGAGTGCTAGAATTGCTAGGTAACGTGATGTAGAAATCATTTACCTCATCCATGCTTCCTTAACCCACGAATTAAAGCGCTCATCAAAACCCTGCCACTTTACATAATACTCTTTCTTCCTGCCTTTGCCTTTTGTTTTGAGCACCTTTTCTATGCGCCAATAATCGTCAGAGCGTTTCGAGATTTTCTGCAGTTCCTCTGCATAGAATCGTCCTTTTATAGCTTCTGATTTCAGGTCTTGCAGCTCAAATGTAGTCGGATGAGAGAAATATACTTTTGTTACTCTAAAGACCTCATCACTCCATCCTGGTAAATATCCTCGTCGAAAAGTTTTGTTTGCTTTAGATATTCTAACTAAATCTCCCTTATTTAGAATCACTTTCGGGTTCTTTTCGAGAAAACCATATAATTTTTTGAAAATTTGTGGTTCTACTTCTCGAGTCACTTGTGAGGGGCCATATCAATACTGCGATGTTCGGTGTCATTATACGATTTTACAAGCAAGTGCAAAATATCTACATACTTATACGAATTTCTATATGTGAACACTCTAAACATTCTGTTAAACCTTTCAACGACGCTAGCCTTATGATCACCTTCGGCAGAATAGTGATTGATACTATGCCTCTGAAATAAGGATTTCAGTTGAGAATTGTAAAATTCACTGCCTTTATCAGTTTGAATATTTTTAGGCTTTGCTTGTTGAAACAAGTTTTCAAATGCATTTTTTACGGCTTCTGCAGTCTTCATTTTCAGAGCACTCACTCTGGCATATTTCGAAATACATCGATTACGGTAAGTAAGTACCGAAATCCGTTGTTATGCTTTCCCAAATGTTTTAAGTCCACTAGATCACACTGCCATAACTCATTTATACCATATGAAAGCGTCGCTCTTCGAAGAAATTTGTATCGAACGCCTTTATGAAGGGAATAGGGGTCTTGTGAGGATAAAAACTGTTTTGTTTTTTCGTAAGGTACTTTGGTGGTCTTTGATAGTTTCTTAATTCCACCGAAGGATGCAGGGTTCGCAAAATCATAATATGTCGCTTTTAATACTCTTTCCTTTTCCTGTTCTTCTGTTTCCTCCGAGGCGTGTGCGGCCATTCCAACGTATCGTCGTTGTGACTTTCGCGTAAGCTCATATCACCTCCTAGATTTTGCACTAGCTTCTGATTTCCAATCCACCGGGGGTAGGGATTTTTATTTCGTTGATAGCTTTCCAGAAAACTGCAAAGCCGTGAGGTTCGAGACCCTTTTTAACGTTCCTCATCAAATATGAAAATAGATCAATCACATTTGAATGCTTAACTGCCTGATTATCGGTAATCAATCCCCCCAACTCATTCCAAGAATAGCTGCGTGTTTTCAATTTCTCCACAATCGCCGGAATGAATTTTTGGAAATTTGCAGGCACAGAGAGAATGATATCGCGTACAATAGGATCTTCCGAAATATTTCTTTCCGCTACTTCTGCGGATTTTTCTTTAGGAATTTCCTCTTCATTTGTCACACGTACTGGAGCTTAGGTTCGCTCACCATATGCCGATATTTGAGAATCAATTGGCTTAATAGTTTAGCTTTGCATCATCTGAATAACTTGATGCATGCAAGAGATTTTCTATTTTACTTTCAATGTCATGCAATCCTGCGTCTGGGGTTTTAGAAAAGTACGATGTTGCTAATTCCTCTGGAACAACGGCCATGCGTTTTGACATTTTGATAAATGTTATATTCGGTTGCCTATTGCTTTTCCTATAATGCCTGCTAATGCCGTCAACACTGGCGCTATGAGAAAAGGGAGAGCCCCACCAATTTGAATTATTTCTTTTTTTTTGTTTTAACGATAACTTTTTATTCCCGATTTTTCTAATGGCTTTTTTATATTTCCTCAGTTTCTTCACATCGACAGCAAGGTTGCCTTCTAGAATATTTAAACAAATCTCACAGAAAAGATGTAACTGACTTTTGTCGGCAGTACGTATAATTGCTCTTTTTTGCGCAGGAGATGCCGTGAGCAGTAGTTTCAATAAATGATAATGCTTCTTTACATTCTTCATTTTATCGGTACATAAATCCAATGAATTCCATTGAAATCAGGGAACACACTTTCTCTGAGCCGATATTTTTCGTCCGTTCTCGGGTGTAGATCCACCAATAAATAGTTAAAATAACCTTGCGTGCTCTTTTTGTAGGCATCCATAAACGATGCTGCTTTGTTTCCATAGAGTTGTCTGGCAAAGCATTGTATTTGTCCGACATCGCGGTTGCTTTTAAACAATATTATATACTGCGCATTCAAACTTATGTCTCGCATCACTTTATTTCGAGGAAATAGATTTTGCAAAATTAGAATCACACTTATTCTAGAATGATGCGCAGTGATAGTGAATAACTGTGAAATTTCTCATCTAAGGAATGGAGATAATCATCAAAAATATAAAGGCTATCACTTTCAAACCTTTCAAGTAAGCCTTCTACGAATTTAATTCCTTTTTCTTTAATGAACCATTCTTGGAACGCTTTATAAGACCAAATAATGTTTTTGAATTCGTAATCGTACGCTTTCTGTGCAATAATCTGTCGAATTACGGTAGTTTTTCCACATTGGCTTGCCCCCACGCACAAAAGACAAGAAGGATGTTTCAGTTTGAGCATTGTTTACAGATTTTCCGAAATTCTTTTACGCTCAGTTTTACTCCCAATATACTTGGTGTCAAATATGTTGAATTTATTCTAAAGAAACGCCGAATATCATATTCAATTTCACTCCCTTTTTTACACTCATGATAGAATATTTTCCTTCCTATATGGATTGAGAGAAAGCATGTGCTATTGTTTATATCAATCTCATTTTGAATTACCTCAATGTGATTTGATATTATAAAAATTAATTCTACGACAACGAGAGTAAATAAAATCAGAACACTAATATATTTTTTGTCCATTTCCTTTGACACCTGTAACGCTAATGATGTTTTGCACCGAAAAATTATCTTTTTATATTTTCTAAAATCCCTCATCCTTGAGAAAAGTAATAACTACTTTAGATCACGCGCTATCTAAAGTAACCTCGCCACGCGCTTTTCTTGCACAATGCTTTTCAACCTTCACCTTGAGAGAAATGAATTACGCCACACTCTGTTTCAAGATTCTGCGATCACTTTCACTGAACTCGATTGAATTTTTTTCCTCGTCTCTCTTTTTTTTTGTTTAATTCTCGCAACGAGAATAGAACTGATAACCTTCGGAACCAAAAAACATTATTAACTCAAATCCTACGACGCAGCCGATTTAAGCTAATAATGCTTTAATCACAGACTCATTATTCATGTTTTAAAGCCTCTAAAAACTCTTAAATGACAAATTTTTCAATTTTTTGAAAAAGATATACGTTAAAGCCTCAACATAAAAACTTCTGAAGCTGTTGAGATATAAGCAGTGAAATTTATATAAAAACCCTATCGCTTTCGTATTTTTAACTTCATTTTTCTCAAAACAAGTCGACAATTTGATCATGCGGTGTTTTAATGGACACTGTTTTCATATCGTGCGGTGTTTTACTGGAAATTGTTTTACTGGACACTGTTCCAACTTTTTTTGCCGGCGATTTGATCATGCGGTGTTTTAATGGAACACTGTTTTCATATCGTGCGGTGTTTTACTGGAAATTGTTTTAATGGAAACTGTTTTCATATCGTGCGGTGTTTTACTGGAAAATATTTCAATGGACACTGTTACAACTGTTTTTGCCGGTGATTTGATCATGCGGTGTTTTAATGGAAACTGTTTCAAAATCGTGCGGTGTTTTACTGGAAATTGTTTTAATGGAAACTGTTTCAAAATCGTGCGGTGTTTTACTGGAAATTGTTTTAATGGAAACTGTTTCAAAATCGTGCGGTGTTTTACTGGAAATTGTTTTAATGGACACTGTTTTAAAATCGTGCAAACATATACTACTACTAACTTATCGGACGTCTCGGCAAAACATTTAAAAATGCTCTACCTCATAGAATTCCAGTTGGTCTTGATCGAGTCGATATTTCTAAAGCTACCGAATCTAATGTACATTTTATAATTTGCGCTTTAGTTGTAATTCACAGTATTAAGTATTTACGGCAGTAGAATAACAAAAACTTGGATAAATTTTTAAGTCATAAGCGAACGTTCGACGATAATAAAGCATCAACAAGGGAATTCCGAAAATTAAATCAAGTAGGTATTCTCAAAAATATTTAAATTTTCGATTTACCACTACTAAAGTAAATGGAGAAGAAAATCCCCTGTGAGTGTTATTTGTTCAAAAATATATTGGTAGTAGTATGTAATAAATTTAACCTTAGAAAAGCTTCATGGTGAGTACATTAACACGTCTCGCAAGTTCTTTGAACTAAAATTAAAATCAATGAAAAACAAAAAGCATTTTAAAAAAAACGTTTTTGTGATTGAAAAGCTTTACTTGCATCTAACAAAGTATCATACAAAATAGCCAGATGTAAAAAACTTCACATTACTGGTGAAGAGAGCTTATTTTGCCAGCAGCAAGTGAGATCGTAGCAGTGGCGCACACAAGGGGGTGTCCTGGTGGTCCGGACACCCCCCCCCCAAAACCCTTGAGTTTTTTTTAATTGATGATAATCCTATTTTTATATAACGTAAAATTTAGTTAAGTACTTGTAATTAACAATTTATTTTATTAATAAATGCTAATTATTAATTCAATAATTTATTTTTTTTGCTGTTTTTTGTTATCAAAATCAGACGAATCAATAGGTGTTGTCTTGAGGTGTGGTTCGAGTTCGACCATGGACTCCCCCCCCCCCCTGAAAATTTTTTATGTACGCTACTTGATCGTACAAACCATGTTTGGAGACAATTTTGCCACAGTTGCAGTCTATGGACTGCAACTCTTTGGCAAAATCAACTGTAATTTTAAGGCTCAGAGAATTAGTATTTAGAATTATTGTTAAATAATGAAAAAGAACGTTAAATTCCCATGAAGAATAATTGTGTGTGTGTTTTTTTAATATAAAAAGCGTGGAGACTTCAAAATGTTTTAACCCGGGAGCAGGTGCGTACTCGATACTAACGTTAATGTCACGCGGAATGACTGAGTCACCTGAATCCTTTATTTTACAGTTACTTTTATTGTACACGATAAAAACCACAATTATAGTGAATAATTTAACTAAGAGAAAGTATACTTACCTACTTTCAATGACTTTTCAATTTTTCTTTGATAACCCCCCCCCCCCTTGAGAAAAAATTCAACAAAACTGAACAAAAACCTTAGATTGGGAGAAACGTTTGCCACTCTAAAAAAAGAGGGAAATATGTGACAAATACATTTTAGTTCCTCTGAGTGAGTGAATATTAACGTCTCACTGTTCAGCTACACGAGGGCTTTTGGGGACGATCCGCGTATTTTTGAACCATGGTCAAGAGACGCGGACGCCACCTGATCTAGCACCCCCCTTTCCTAACTACCCCACCACACCAATGGGAGGACGTTTGAGCTCTCGACAGATTTTATGTGCATCGCTTCCCTACACAGCGGGTCTTCAGTGGTATTGGGATCGAACTCATGACATGCTAGTCACGATCCAATGCCTAGACCACTTGACTACCGCGGCCACTTAGTTCCTCTGAAGACTGTCACATAGGAGGATACTGTCAAGGTCATTGGTAAAAAATAAACCGTTTTCCCGGAATTAACGATTTCGTGAGCCTGGGGTAACTTAGCGCTTCGCGTGACTACACCCGGGTTGAAAGTGTATTCAATGTAAAAATGTGGATGTTAGTTTTAAAAAAGAATTGTGTAAAACGTTTTTCATTATGCTTTATATGTTTCAAAAGGCTCGTAAAAATAAATCTCCTAAATAATTCTTCAACATTCTGTGCTTTTCGAAATATCATAAAACTCTTTCGCATGGAATAAAGCGCCACAGAAATACATTATTTACAATTTCCCTAAATGACAGGGATGCATTTCTAATCTTTTCCTGCGCTTTTTCTCTGGGTCTTGGTTTTATTTTTCTCTGAAAGAGTAGTATTTTAGGTTTAAAAAAAAAACGTAATGAAAAAAAATCTGATATCGTGTGGGATTACAGCACAAGTCAAGCAAAATGTTTTTTTTTTAAATTTGGTTTTAGGTTTAAGATAGCTTGAAGTGTGGAGATGACGTAATATTTCCAGATGATATATATAAATTATATCAGTGTAAATGTGTATTTTTTTCCAGAAAATATTTTGTTTTAATTCATTCCTGTTGAGTGCCCCGCCACTGGTAAGAAGCTATGATCGCTTCCCAAATGTGGGGAGGTGAAATATGATCAGCGATTGAGGTGCGGCCACTAAGACGCGGGGAGTGGCAGTGCAAAGAGCGAGCAGTTGGCGTTGGGCCTTCGCAATAAAGAGACATATATACAAGGCAGTCCACTGTGTTTTTAATTTTGAATATGAGTATTTCAATTTAAACTGAGCTATCGATGGGCCAAAACATGGTCCTAGCTGCGCCGGAGACATCGGCAAAATGTGTGTTCGTAATAATTACTATCATCAATAATAGTTTTTAGAGTGATGAGAATTCGAGTAATGGTGGTCTCTTGTGAAAGCAGTCCTGGCAATGAGGTGAGCGCAAAATTGTCCCTTTGAGATTTGTGTTCTTTATTCATTTTGAGTTGTGTGTAATTGATTCGTTGTAATTAATTCGTTTTAATTGTGAATAAGTAATTAGTTTTGAGTAATTAATTCATTTTGAGTTTTGAGTAATTAATTCGTTTTAAGTTGTGGAATTAATTAATTTTGAGTTTTGAGTAATTAATCCATTTTGAGTTTGTGTGATTAATTTGTTTCAGTTTTGAGTAATTAATTCATTTTGAGTTTTGTGATTAATTAGTTTGAGTTTTGAGTAATTAATTTATTTTGTGATGTGAGTATTTAATTCGTTTTGAGCAGTTAAGTTCTTTGAGTATTGTGATTAGTTAAGTTCTTTGAGTATTGTGATTAGTTGAGTTCTTTGAGAATTGTGATTAGTGAAGTTCTTTGAGTAGTGGAATACTTCATTCATAAGTATTGTGAATTGTAAAATTTTTGAGTATTGTGAGAGTTGTTAAATTCTTTGAGTATTGTGTGACCATAGTTATTTGAATATTGTGTGAAAAGTTAAGTTAAGTTTGAGTATTGTGAATTATTCTTTGAGTATTGTGATTAGTTGAGTTCTTTGAGTTTGATTATTGTGATTAGTTAAGTTCTTTGAGTATTGTGATTAATTAAGTTTTTTTGAGTATTGTGATTAATTAAGTTTTTTTGAGTATTGTGATTAGTTAAGTTCTATGAGTATTGTGATTAGGTGTTCCTTGAGTATTGTGTGAACAGTTAATTATTTGTGTATTGTGTGAACAGTTAATTATTTGAGTATTGTGGGAGTAGTTAAATTCTTTGAGTATTGTGTGAATATTTAATTCTTTGAAATTGTGTGAACAGTTAAGTTCTTTGAGTATTGTGAATTATTCTTTGAGTATTGTGAACAGTTAAGTTCTTTGAGTATTGGGATTAATTAAGTTCTTTTGAGTATTGTGATTAGGTGTTCTATGAGTATATTGTGTGAGTAGTTAAATTCTTTGAGTATTGTGATTATTTAGTTCTTTGAGTATTGTGTAAAAAGTTGTTCTATGAGTATTGTGTGAGTAGTTAAATTCTTTGAGTATTGTGTGACCATAGTTATTTGAATATTGTGTGAAAAGTTAAGTTCTTTGAGTATTGTGAATTGAGTTTTGTGAACAGTTAAGTTCTTTGAGTATTGCGATTAATTAAGTTTTTTGTGTATTGTGATTAGTTAAGTTCTTTGAGTATTGTGATTAGTTAAGTTCTTTGAGAATTGCGATTAGTGAAGTTCTTTGAGTAGTGTGAATACTTAATTCATGAGTATTGTGAATTGTTAAATTTTTGAGTATTGTGAGAGTTGTTAAGTTCTTTGAGTATTGTGTGAATATTTAGTTTTTTGGGTATTGTGTGAACAGTTAATTATTTGAATATTGTGTGAATAGTTAATTCTTTGAGAATTGTGGGAATATTTAGTTCTATTAGTATTGAGTAAATATTTTGAGTGTAGAATAATTAAGTCCTCAAGTTGTAGTTATTTGCGTATCGGTGAGTTTAAAGTTGCTTGAGTTTTAATATTATTTTCTTGAGTAAGTGAATAGAATTGTAGTTCAAAATGTCAATCGTTTCAAAATTAAAGAAAAATGAGCTAAAGCTTGTTGCTGAAAAAATAGGTTTGACTGTACCAGGGGATGCAAAAATGATTGATTTAAATCGGTTAATTGAGGAGAGCGATGTGTTTAAAGAAGATTACGAATTCGTGAAATCCGTGATAGAGCAAGTGTTAGAAGAAGTTAAAACCAAAAAATCCCAGCTGAACGGTGAAATAGAATTAGAACGCCTTAAATTAGAGAGAGTTAAAGCGGAATTAAAATGAGCAAAATTAAGATCTAGTGCAAATAATAGCGAGACCTCTCTCAACGGAGGTGAAACTGAGGCGTCTATTGATTTTGACACTCTTAAAGAACCGATTGTATCTGATAAAATGTTTCAAACCATAGATAGGGAAACAGCAGCACATATTAATATTAGACAATCCGGAGATTGGTTTAGACCGCTACAATTGGGTAAAGAGTGTGATTTATATTTTACTTCGAGTGGTAAGCCCATAAATGAGACGAGAAAAGATCACAAATATAACAAACTTAAAACCTGTAAAACCGCTCCTAAAGTATTTTTTAATGAAGAGAAAAATAAAAATTGTGATTTGTGTTTAAGAAATGAAAATTACCCGTTACATGCTTGCCCTCAGTTTAAGAGACTTTCTCGGTTCAAGAGCGCGTTAACGTAGTGAAAAATAAAAACGCGTGTTTTAAATGCTTATTCCTCAACTGCAGTGTTAAAAAATGTTCGTTTCGAAATTGTTTTTGCGGCAAAACGCATAACAAACTAATACATTTCCCGAGGGAACTAAAGAGTGTTTCGTCAAATGTGACCAAGAGAAGCTTGCCAGACGCCCCCGAAGTCGTAAATAAGTCGCTGTCAAAGGGGGACGGAAAATGCAGCTGGTCATTTCCTCCTCAGGATGAGTGCCAAAATTTCGTTTCGACTAACATAGTTGAAAACAAAAAGAACGTTATCTTATCCACGGTACTATATTTATTAAAGAATAAGTATTCGCGTGTGCAGATCCCAGAGTCAGTTAAACTTGCGGATCCAAATTTTAAAATTCCATTAAAAATAGACATCTTGTTAAGTGCCGAGTATTTTTATCATATAATAAAACCAGGTAAAATAAATGTAAAAAATTCGAACCTGATTGTACAGAATTCAGTCTTTGGTTACATAGTTGGAGGTAGTGTAAAGGATGAGTTAAATTCATATTCTTGTAACTTAATATGTGGGTCCGAAGAGTTAAATTCGAGAAAATTCAGGGAAATTGAGGAGATAGATAATAAATTACCTAAAAATTTAGAGAATTCTATTTGTGAGGAGCATTATAACCGGACGCATAAGAGGCATGAGTCGGGGAGATATATTGTTTCTATTCCCGTTAAAGAGCATTGGTTGTGCGTAGGGAACTTGAGGGACATTACTCTAAAGATACTCGAATTGCTATGGACTCGTTTTCCTAGAAACCAGGAGTTTAAAAAATTGTATTGTGATTTTTTGAAGGAATTAGGCCCCATGACTAAGATAAAAGTCAAGCTTGTTGCGAGTAAATCTCGTGTGTCACCAATTAAACAGGTAACCATACCTCGCTTAGAATTATGTGGTACTGTGCTACTCGCCAAATTGATGCCTAAAGTGCAATGTGCATTAAAAATGGATATTACCTCAGTCTTCTTTTGGACCGATTTCACAATAGTGCTATCGTGGATGAAAAACGAGCCCCGAAACTTAAAAACATTTGTGGCAAATCGAGTGGTAACTATCCAAGAGTTAAAAGAGTTGAATAAGTGGCATCATGTTCATTTGGAACAAAATCCTGCTGACATCACATCAAGAGGACTTGATCCAGAGAAAATTCAACAAAGTGATTTGTGGTGGTTTGGGCCAGCTTTTCTAGAAGTGCCTGCAGTGAACTTTCCTAGATACGTTGATGAGATCCATAATTGTGAACCTTACCAACGAGAGCTGAAGGATAATCAAATGGAGTCAATGTGTTTCTTAGTGCAAAATAACGAAATTCTTCCCATCATTGATAAGTGTTCTTCGTTTCTGAAACTGCAAGGAGTCCTTGGATGGTGTGTGCGTTTCAAAGAGAAAAATCCATTACAGATAACCACTGGCAATTTAACTGTAGCTGAATTGTCCACAGCTTTACTTTGCTTAGTAAGAAAGGTACAATCTGTGTATTTTACAACGGAAATTTGGTGTATTGAAAGAGGACAACAATTACCAGATTCCATCAACTTATTAACTTTGTATCCATTTTTAGACGAGAGGAAAATACTCTGTGTGGGTGGAAGATTGAGACATTCCAATCTACCTGCCGAACAGAAAGATCCTATGCTAATCCCTAACAAACACCTTATTTGTGACTTAATTATTAAACATTATCTTATTTGCATACAGGTGCTGAGGCTACTTTGGCAAACATAAGAACCAAATTTTGGATTGTGAATGGCAGATCCAAAGTCAAACGTGTAATTAAGCAATGCATTAAATGTTTTAAGGTAAAAAGGTAAAAGGTAAGGCAAGAGGTAAAAAACCAAATGATGGCAGATTTACCTAGTGCCAGAGTAAGCATTGCGAGAGTATTTAATAAAGTAGGACTGGATTTTTGTGGTCCTTTCCTTATAAAATTAATTCCAAGTAGAACAAAAAAAAAAAGAGTATAAATGTTATATTTGTATTTTTGTATGTTTTAGTTGTTAGAGAGCCATTCATTTAGAAATTGTAAGTAACTTAAGTACTGAAGCGTTTATTGGTTCATTAAGAAGATTTATCTCTCATAGAGGTAGACCTAGTGATATTTTTAGTGATAATGGAACTAACTTTGTAGGGGCCAACAATGAGTTTCGTACAATTTTAAAAGGGCTATTTAAAAAGGAAAGTTCAGAAAAATTTGAGGATTTTCTTGCTTCTGAGGGTGTTAAATGGCATTTTAATCCTCCTGCTACATCTCATTTTGGAGGCTTGTGGGAAGCTGGAGTTAAATCATTAAAAAATCACCTTAAAAGGGTTGTGGGTTGCCGCAGACCGAGACTTTGCGCAAAATTTTAAATGTCGAGCTTTTAAGTTTTTTTTCATTTGAAAATTCCCCTCTGGAAAACTCTTTTTATAATTTACAACACATTTACCTGTTACCTATTCTTATTTTTAAAAAAAATTTATCCGATTTGTTTATAGAAATAGCTTTTAGGTTAAAATAATTTTATATTTCATTAATTTTTTTTCATTACATTTTATTATATTAAATTAAATTTTATTTAATTCTTAAAGGCGTTTAGGCATATTATTCGCTATGAACATATAATTTAAAAAAACACACTATCCGCAATATTTTTATGCCAAAAGCAAGAATTTAATATTGCACCTGATACATAAAAACTGTAATTAAGTTGCTAAGGAATATAATTTTTAAAAGCACTAGGACATAAATCATAAAACAAACCATGACCAATACGTTGCAAAACTTCGTAAAGACGAATTTAAGAAAATGAAATCAAATGAGTTGAAACAAGGCAACTGAAATAAACTGCATCACATTTCATTGAAGGTAGTGAGAAATTATTTATTGAAAAGCAATTTATTAGTGAATGCTTGATTAAAGAAGAGGAAGTTTGTCAAGCACACAAAAAATAAAAGTGTAAGGTTTAGTGTAAATTCCTTAACTTGCAATGTTGATGAAATCGTTATAATTGGACAATACCAACATTTCAAATTTGTGATATTGTACACAGTTGGTCGTTTTTATTCATGAATCCAACGTTAATTTAAAAATAAGTGAAGAAAGTTTGAAAAACATTCTTATGCATAATACAATGCTGAAGCTGATATTTTTTTATGCATTTATGGCAGTTTTGATGAAGTTTAAGCTATTGTTGAAAACATTGTGGTTTGGACTGCCACTGATAGTGCACCATGACCAGTATTACTAGAAGGTGTTACAAGATTAAATGAAAAACAATCAAAAAGCATGGTAATAATAGTTATGAATATTTTTACTGTATTATTCACCAACAAGTACTGAACTTCAAAGTTTCAAATATTGGACACATTTTAAAATAGTCACCAAATACAATTTGTTATATTAAAACACTTAGAATTAAGCATTGCCAATTTTTGCTTCATTTCTGAATTCATAAGTTTTCCATATTATACAGACGTTCGATGGCTTAAGAGTTATACAGTGTTAAATGACTTTTCAAATTGCTGAACCAATCCATAATTTTCTTGGAGGGAAAATTATGAATGGGCTAGTTAAACAATGTGGATATTGGATAAATGACCTGGTTTTCACACAGTTAATATAACAAGTCAACTTAACTATAAAAAAAAATTTGTTACAACGCTATTTGATAAAATTGATGCACCCAAATAAAAATTGGTACTTTGGCCAAAACAAATATGGAAAGAAAACTTCTCTTAGTTTGAAGTCTTTCAATAATTATAGTTTAAATCAACTAAATTAAAATCTACAGAACACTTTTAAGATAGACAAACTTAAATTGTTAGGAACAGAATTCTCGATCAGATTTTCTGATTTTAAAAGCTTTGAATAACAAAATTTTGTTGATTTTCACATCTATCTGTCGATATTAAAATTGTAGATGAAAGCTTACAAATAAAGTTAATTGAAATATATTGCGATTATCTTTTCTAAAGAAAAACTGTATTGAAGCTGAAATTCCACATTTTTATACATATTAATCTGTAGATCCGTTTTCTTTAAATGTTAGAATTTCTTACTTGTATGATGGCTATGCATGAAAGCACTTATTTAGGTCAGCAACCATTCTTTTATTAAAAATTACGAAAGGTCCTAACAAAACGCTTCATAACATATATCATCAATTTTAAAAATTGAATTAGCTCAGTGTATTTAACAAAATTTTGATAAATTGCTTCGTGAAAACGATGTCAAATATCTTCAAAAAGTAATATTAAATTGTATTTTCCATAAATTTTTTGTTTTTATAAAAAAAAAGTTTATATATTTTAAGTTTAACAAATGAAATGAATATATGACTATGTATGAATAATATGCAATACACTGTGTTCTATAAATACATAATATAATCATTCTAAAAAATATTTTATTAATCTTTTAAACATGGAAACCATGCGGCCCTCAACTTAATATGAAAAAAGATCATGTTGTGCCTTGTAATATCACATGAGTTTAACATGCCTGTTGTGTACCATAACAATTAAGGTGGAGGACATAATCCTATTATGTATAAATAGACTATTTACAAAATTGGAGGGAAAGAAATGCTTTAAAAAAATATTTCAAATTATTTTTTGACAACTATGCACATTTTATTGCCTTCAGTTTTCCTAAGCTATTATTTTTTAATCTGGTTTTTGGATACACAAATTATTATTTTTATAATCTATTGGTATAGACTCAATTAGTTAAGTTTCTTTAGTACTTGTATATTAAAGCTGCTTTAATCCGTTCTAGTATAATCAATTATATGTTATATAGCTTTATTACGACTTGAAAACAAATATCTCATTTAGTGAAAAATTCTCAAAAATTTCCTTGAAGTGTTTACGTTATTAAAAAAAGGTTTCCTTGATTATTTGTTACTTTAAATTTTGTCTTTTTAAAATATGGGAGGTATAAAAGTGAAGGAGAAGGAGTCAGAATTTTTCTCACTGTGGTTACTCTGTAATAGTTACTGTATTTTCACTTAGGAGTTAAAAAAGCTTTTAATGTTTAAAAATATTTTTGTTTATTTTTTTCCTGCTGAAACGTAGCAAAATATTTTATATGGAAATATTTTATTAAAAAAATTACAAGAAAAATAAATGATAAGCATTAAAAAATAAATGGTTGGAATCAAAAAAATTATTTAACATATGTTTATTTTTTATATATTAACACAATACTTGGAAAAGTTTTCAAAAATATTTATATAAAAATAAAAATAATTTTTAGATACAAACATTTAAAAGGAATTTTTCACTTGGTACATAGATTGGCCTGAAAGATAAAAAGAAACATATATTTCTGCTTTAATTAAATGCACTCATAGAGTTGGTTTCAAAAATCATATATTCCAGAGAAAATTGCATTAAAATAAAAATTTAAAAGTATAATATCACAAAAGTATCGATTAATATAAACATTATAACCTAAAATTTAAGAAATAAAAAAATAATGACCACATTAAAAAAGTTACATAAAGTTAAAAGTTAGAAAAAGTTTTCCTATTATTGTAAGAAAAATTAATACGATAGGAAAACAAAATTAAACAAATTTTTAAATCCTTCCGGATAAAATGGAAAATAAGGATCATTATATCAAGGATTTTTTTTTATAGACAACAGTTGTACTCTTGTGATTTCGATCGTGGTTCTCATCGTTACAGTTTGTTTGAAACAGCAATTATTTAACATTTCTATCCAAAACAAAGAGATTGTTTAGGAATTCTTGTGATTAACTTTCGATAAAGTAAAATTCAAGATTTTTTTCATACACATATAATTTCATTAAAAATTTCATGTCAGAAATATTTATTTATTTCTACAAAACACACTTCAAATAATTACTGTCAAAAGCAATTTTTATAGAAAAATCAAGCACTGTTTTCCATAAATGATAATGATTTTTATAAGAAAATTGAAGCAAATTTTATGATCATGATTCATTAATTTTTTGTAAATGGACCAAATTCACTAAAATATCCCTTTAACGAATTACACATTTATAAAAATTAAAACATATAAACGTACTTCAGAACAAAACATATGCATTATATAAAAAATATAACTAATAAAACATTGAAATTTCTGCAATTTATAGAGTACACATATTTATTTAAAACATTAAATTAGATTGAAATATGATTATGTAAACACAATGAATTATATTTAAGAGAAAGAAATTTTTTTATCAGTGTTTGAATTTATTTTTTTAATTTTAAAATTTATATAAGTTTTTCCCCCAGGTACATGAATTAGGAACGAGAATAAAAATATAGTGAATGAGTTATAGAATATTATGAAATGGGAAAACAATGAGCATTTCAATACTTTATGAAATATATTAAGAATAATTATTTTTTTAAAATGAATATTATTTCATTCATAGGATAAATAATACACCAAATAAGGAGAAATAAAGACAAAAAATATGGCTGCAAACAGAAATCAAGAACTTAATTTTCACTTGTTTTCTAAGCACAAAAGTTCCAAATCACGCTGCTCAAGTGTAATGTTCTGTGGGTATTGCAAAATATTTTTAAATCCCTTGTTGAAATACAGACATATTTGTTCTTATTAAAGTAAATAACTCAAGTTGAAATATAGTTACTGCCAAAATTTTACCTCTTTAAAACTGAACCTATTCTGATGGTTACAGGACAACAGCAAAAAGTCATTGACCTGTAGAAAAATTTATATGAAGTGTGTATTTGTATCAATGATTGTGTCACATCCTGAGGATTACACATTTCTATTATCTCCATAAGTTTAATAGAAATATTAATAAGTTAAAATAACCTATTTGTTGTGCACTGAATCCCTGTTCGTCATATTCCAGATTCAGCGTAACATTTAAACGGAAATCATTTGGGGGAAAGGATTATTTTAAATGTTCCAAGTAGAAATTGTGACAAGGCAGGCCATTATAACAGAAAATTCACAATATCATGAATTCCAAGATTTTACTATATCCAGGGTTTGTGCATTTATTTGCATATTTTCTTTAAATATAAAAAAACCCTTTTTTTGTAGTTTTTTGTTATTTTACTGATAACTTTTATGACAAAAAGGTTTAGAAACACAAGATATTAGATATTATCAGAAAAAATAAATAACATAAGAAAATAGTGTTCTGGTTTTAAGGAATAGAAAATATTTAAAAGAGAAGTAGATAAAATAAAGCATAAAAAAGAACCCTATGTCATTCATGCAACACAATGAAAAACAGGTACACTGAACTAGTACCACAGATGGCTTAGTAAATTTTATTAAAAAGTTCCAAACTTTGAGTGTATTTAAAAGTATTAGAGCTCTCTGTTTGACAGCAGCACATTAGAAGGCATCTTAAATTACTTTATCCTACTGAAATCCCGAGGATTGGATAGAAAATAGTCAAAAATTGAAATGAACGCTTCAGCAGCGTTACATGAAATCTCAGTTCTTATATTCACTCCACTTACATAGGTAAATGGTGCTGTTGGAAGAGGCTGTGAACAGATACTTGACAGAAAAAAAGCACACAAACCACTGATGAAAGAAACTGTGATGTAGGTAGATACTTCTCATCAATTGTTACAGTTTGATGTTAACATGCTAAATTCATGGCTTTATGTGTTCAATTCTCTACACAAATTCTAT
>BMAO01039458.1:0-20473 GCA_019973975.1 Trichonephila clavata
GGGTGAAAACCTTCGGGAAATTGATTTTGAGTTTTTGATATTTCTAAAATCTCAAATCAGGACCTTTCCAATGATATAACATACTTGCCATTTTATTAATTGGAAGTATGCTAAAAACATTTTTTAAAAAATAATCAGCTGATGAGCCACGCCCCCTTTGACAGATAGAAATGTAAACATTGACTTTTTAAATCTGAGAAGCTCTTACAAAGCCACTCTCTGTTTTATTTATTCATACGCAATTAACTCTAGAATGACTGCAATCGTAACTGTTAGGATTGTTTACCTATTTTGGAGCGCATACACGTTTATCGTGGTTTCCGTTTAAGATTTAAATATTTAAAATTTCTAAAGTTCACAAATTATGAAATTTTGAATTTTTTGTTATTTAATATGCTTAGATCGAAAAAAAATATTTTAAAAAAACATAAAGGTACGTTTTAGAAGGTAGGATTACTCTCAATCATACTAACATTTCTTTAAACACTAATAATGTTTATGTGAATCCTCAAGCTGAACATGCACATGACTCAAAGGAGTCATGTGCAAAAGAAAGTTTAATTAGAGATTTTCTTCTTATTAAAGTTAGTATAAAAAGAATACCATTATGAATTTTTGAATATTCTTGTATTTGTTTTCAAGAATGAAGTTCAATGTAAAATTTGTAAAAGAAGACATGTAAGTTTTAAAAGGTAAGTCTGGACTGGAAATTTGTCCTGAATTGTTTTGCTTGTCATGTAATGTAGAATTCTTTTTTAAATATTCATGAAGGAACTCAAATTGCTACAATATATACCAGGTTTGTATATGCTACGTGTTCCATTGGAAAGAGGTGCAGAAGCTGGGAGAATGTTTTGCGCCATAGTGAATCTTCTGCAACCACCTACAAGGCGTTCTCCTTACGGTAAGCGAATCTCAAAGCTGCAAAATTTGCTTACGAGGACTCCTTTTAAAATGCTGCGAGGGAAGCTATTTGTGAAAATGAGAAGGTAATAATAATATTGTGGACATAGCAGAAGCGCGGTTACACATCATCAAATGGTGCAGTTACTGTGACCAGCATTGATACAGGTAAGGTGATAGTTGTTAATATTCTTTAGAAATATTGCATATCTAAAAAATGGGCCCGCAAAAACATGGCTTTTGTCCTGTCGGGTGAAGATTGATGGTGTGGATATAAAAAGGCTGAAGTATGGGGTAAGTCTTACTAACATAAAAATAGTCGCTCTTGTAGTAGCAATGCTTCCTATATTTAGGAAAACATAGGACCCATAGGCATCGGAAAAAACAAAACCAGAATGAAAGTTTTCATAATGTCAATAGGTCATGCGTTCCCAAAACAACATTTGTACAATTTGAAAAATTTTCACTCGGGTTTATGATGCCGTTGTTCCTTTGATGATAGTAATGTATCCAAATTAAAATACTTCAGAAAATTAGAAAAGATAAAAGAAGAAAAAGAAAGAAAGAAGAATAATATTATGAAAAATAAATGTAAAAATTGGTTACAGTGCAGGATCTTTTTGATGAGGTAAAATTTTATACAGAAGCTGTTTCTAAAATTATTTCTAAAAATTTTGTGTGTATTTTTTATAAATCTACAGTATGCACATGAAATAGAAATTTTATTTTATATTTCATATATATTGTGTATACTGAAGTGAAATTTTGAGATATTCCTCAGAAATTTAGCTAAAAGCAGATGTCGTAACACAGAAATGGAACTTTTTTTATAAAATTCATTATTGCACTCTGCAAAAATTAATTTAAACAGGCTGATAAATTTTTTAAAGAAATTTCACTCTGTAAAAAGATAAATTTTATTTAATGCACACATAAATTTTGAAGCTTTAGTGTTCAATAGTTTCTTAGTAAAAGGTACATTAATATATCTCAAAAATGAGTTGCATGAAGCTTGTTATATAAAAGAAATAATTAAAATTTCATGTTTAAAAACATAAAACCAGTTTCTGTTGTTTTGGATACTATTTATGTAATATTTAAAGAAATTTTAATTCTGATATTTAAGAAATTGTTTTACATGTGAATAAATAAATCATTATGGAACTTTTCGTAATGTCATATAATCATGTACTACTGTCTTATATAGATTATGTTTTTTAATTTGTGTCTTCTTTTTTCTAAAAATGAATTGTATGCATGAACTGGAAATATTTATTTTATAATTCACATATATATTGTGTATACTGAAGTGAAATTTGTGAGATATTCCTCAGACATTTAGCTAAAAAGCAGATGTCGAAACATAGAAAAGGAAAATTTTTATAAAATTCATTATTCTACTTTGCAAAAATTACATTTTTAAACAGGCTCATCATCTTTTTTTAAAAAAAATTTCACTTCTGTATAAAAAAATGTTTATTTAATGCACACAAGCTTTAGTGTTCAATAGTTTCTTAGTAAAAGGTACATAAATATATTTCAAAATGCACTGCCTTTTTCGTTGCACGAAACATTTTACACACCGAAAAATACACAAATTTTATGGGACGGAGGGTTCCTCGAGAACGCAGTGCCCAATGAACCTCAGCGCATCTAGTTTTAATTGAAGTTTATGTGAGGGTACACCCGAAAATTCAAGCGAATTTAAAATCTCCATGGTACTTTGCTCTTTATACATGATTGTATTCATTGATAAATATTCCTTTGTTTCCCCCGCACGTCCTTCAAATTATCAGTGTTGATTTTATTGACATTGTCATTGTTAGGCACCAATATTGATTTCGTGCACAACCGCTGATCACAATTTAAATTTTGTTGCAAGACCGGTTAAATTTGAGCAATAAGATCTACATTATTTCTACTAAATTACAAAAGTGCTTTCCTTTAATGTTCTCTAACATCTAAAGTAGAGCGGTCGTGCACCGTACGGAAAATTGGTTCTTACTAACCATTATTTCATTCAACTTAGTGACATTAGTTGTTTATATTGCTTATTTGAAAACTAATTGTAGTTTTCTTCCGTTATTTTGCGTGCCACTGTGTTTTTCTTCTGAAATCTAAAGTGTGTTACCATCTTTATAGTATATTTTATGAAGTATGCATAATAAAAATGCACAGCATCGTTTTGGGTTATGGAGTTTGGTCTTAGTTTTAGTGAATACAGTCGATTTTCGATAATTCGAAGTTGAAGGGACCAATGAAAAACTACGAGTTATTAAGAGAGTAGAGAAAAAAACTCCTTAAAACAGAAAAAGAATTTTTTTCAAACACATTTTAATTTGAAACTATGTAATAAAACCACAAATGTGTACATTTGTATAAAATTACTTTAAACTAATTTTAAGAAGTATGCATTATATGTAGAAGTTAATACATACTTATGTATTAAAAGGAAGTATTAAAATTATATACTGTACATGATTAATCTTTCTTAATAAAAAAACTTATGTTTTCTTTGTTTTATGACATCCAATCTAACTTTGTCAATAGATTTTTCTAGAATAAATGAAGCTTGAAAAACGTCTACATATACATGGTTTCGAAAGAAAGATTTGCTTAGTTTGCCGAATGCAACCTTACTTTCTGTCAGATTTATCAGAGTCAACACCTCCAATTCGACTTCATTTTCTGTGTTATTGTGGTCCAAACGCACAATTTTAGGTTTTTCAAGGAGACAAAAAAGAGACAGGGGAAAAAAGACACACAGAGACAAAAAAAATTGTAAGCTCCAACCCGTTTGCTACAGGACTGTACATGATAGTGAGAGTTCAAATTAACGAGACTTTTTCAAGATAACTCTGAATTATCACATGTTGCAGTCCAGTCGGCCACAGATTTTACTTCGAAATATTGCGTGTACCCAAACACATTATGTGGTTCGAAATATCAAGAGTTTTTCTAGGGACCGATCATATACTTAGAATTAGACAGAGATTCGTATTATTGAAGGTTTGAATTAGCGACAGTCGACTTTATGCTCATTAATTGTTTTTCCTGGTGTAGCGCTTTTTTAATTGTAGCTCATTTTCAATACGTATTTAGTATACTGATTTAAATTAAGCTTTTAAACAGCGATGTATATCTCCGGCCCCCTGAGGTCCAAGAGCTATCAGTCCCGTATCTTGAGTCTTGAGAGAGCACGAGAAATAGACTTTTCTTGCTTATGGCGAAGTATAGTTGAACCGAGAGCTATTGCTCGATGTCTGGGCGTTAGTGAACGGGTTTTCGTGGTGGTCAAGCTTCCAGTTGGTACGGTAAGTGTTATTATTTTTAAAAGATCAAGTACATCTTCAACTGCGGCTGATATTTTAAAGTTTCGATGGAGTTGCCAGTGGCAATCCATCAACCAAAGCAACCGCCGTATATATCATACGGGTACCTCAACATGTATAACAGCAATTTCACTAACATGACTGCCATATCTAAGAAACGGACTGAAGAATTTTTGATGCAGGGCGCATCAGAGCTAGCTACGCCAATGTAAAAGTCTCAAAACGACAACGACTTGATCCCGGGCACTAGAGTTTGACAGCTCTGAAGCCCGTATCTTGAGTTATATGAAACTAAGATTTCTCCATGCTTGTGAGAAAGAATCCTAGAAAAAACCTCCATTGTTCATGACTTGTGGTGCTAGTCGATGTGCTTTTGTGGTGGTTATGCTTTTGAATGATACGGCAGTTGTTACACTTTGTAGTTGCTAAAAGATGTCTTCAATTGCTGCTGTAAATGCTATTATTTAGCTTTTCGATGATTTAGCTGCTCTATTAGAATTTTGGATCTAGCAAGGGATCTGGGATTTGATTCGAATTAATTTACTGTTGTTTAAAAAAAAAATTAGAACATGAAAATAAACTTACTAAGAGGTAAAAAAAATTATTACTTTCTTAGATTGGATTGTCCAGGAATCCAAAAATAAAAGGGAGAGCGGCTGGTAGGTTATCATGGGAAATTCTTCTTGCTCTATTAGTGATGTGGGCTATTGGATAATTTTCTTCATTTAACTTGTGGAGGATATTGGTATGTGTGTTGAATACTTTGGAAGAAATTAATTGCTAAATTATTCAGAGGGTTTTTATATGAGTCTCGTTAATCTATCTTCTAATATTCAGAGACAGTAAGTGTATTTTAATCTAATATTCGTCCCGTTATGTTGTGTAAAAGTGAATGGCGGAAGGAAAACGAGGGTTTACGTATTTTTCAAACTGGAATTGGTAAAATCAAACAAAAATTCTCTTATATGCAAAACTTTAAAGTGCACTGTACTGCAAACTTGAATTAATATCAGGTGTTACGAACGTAAATTGGGAATACATAATAATTTGGCTTGAATTACGGATGTAAGAACCTTACATTGAAAAAGTTTAAACAGAATAAACATGAACGCGAATAAATTATATATTTCAAATACACGATTAAAATTTTAATGCCAAAGCCATGAAGAAGGATCGAACTCATGACACACCAGCCACAAGCCCGAAACCTTGAACACGATGAATAAAGGCCATATCACACACGCATACTTGAAGCAGCCGGTTAGGACAATTTTTTACGCAGCTGAGGGTGAAGGGTTGCCGTAAACAAAACGACTGCTCTGGCGTGAGGCACGTTCTATCTACACATTGAAAAATTACTCGCCAATTTTTTTTTTGCTTCAGAAAACGAACATCTAATATTATTTCTTTTATTTCGCTTCCGCTTTCGTTCATAGGCTTAAACAGAAATTCAGCACATTCTGTTTAAAATATTACATGGCTTTAAAATATTATATACCATCAAAATATTATGCGCATATATGACGCTTTTGACGAAACCGAAGCTCTCTCTGCCCTCTTTACCGCTATCTTGTTTATGACGAAGGGAGCCAAAGAGCCCCATTGATTGGAATTCAAGCAACTTTTGTTTTCAACAACTTTTTTACTCACGGAGAATTCTTAACAGCTCCTAAATAATCAATTTCGAAAGCTTTTGTTTATTATAACGATCCATTTTATAAAACAATAATAAAATAGAATATTTTAAAGAAAACAAGTGAAGATTCAAACAAAAGTTTTTTTTTTTGTATGTGACAGCACTGCAGAAATCAAAAAGCATTAGAAGATATTTCCATTAAAAAAAAATCTGATTTGGCGCGCTTATCGGGTAGGACAGAACCAGGTACCTTTGGATCCGAAACAGAGCAACTTAACAATTACACCAAAATGATCACGTAGGTGCGGAGGTTGTTACTGCCTTATATAGATGGTACTGCTACAAATCCTTTAAAAATGCTTTTGCGTAAAATAACTCAAGTGTTGAACATATCCTTCCCGGCACAATAAAAATCACCCACTCATGCAGGTAATTAAGACCCTGCAATCATTCATATAATAAAGGCCATTATAAACTTTAACCTCAGGCTAAATTAGGATTTCTTCAAATTTTTAAGTGGGCGAACACTTTATGCCTTTCAACATGAATGGATGTTAAAAAGAATGTTTATGAAGTCTACTTACATAGTATATTTTCATCTTTCTTCAAGTAACCTTCTATTTTCATGCTGTTTTCATTTAACGATGAGCCCTGCAAGAACGGTGCATTTCATCATTTAGCTATGCATTGTAAGTAACATATTAACAGGAATTGATATTAAACAGTAAATGTTTAAATAGTTATCTTAAGGAGTATTAGCAAGCTTTTGTGTATTGAATGGTCTTGCTTCTTTTTGATGTCTCCACATCTGGTGTCTTTTTACCACGTTTAATTACAAGTTATTTGGTCTCCGACAATTCACAGGCTAGTAACTGATGGTGTCAGATGATTCCGTTCTGAATGCCCACCTTTTTGAGATAGACATGCTGCGCGTAAATCTGCGCAGATGTCCAGGGAGGAAACACGCGCCAAATATGCGCAGATGACCAGAGAGAAAACTAGTTTTTGAGGGGCTAGACCAGTGATTACTAAAGTGGCCTATATAGACCCCCAGGGATCTATGACGATCTGCCAAGGAGTTTACGACAGCAAGAAAATAATTTGGGGGTCCATGAGGAGTAAATGGGGTCTACGACAGTTGTTCTCATTAAACCAGATCGTGATATTAATTTTAAAAGAATATTTAAAACCAAATGGAAACCAGATTTTACCTATTTAACACATTCATTCACTAAATTTAATGAGGCTAATTTGCAGTTATATGACAGCATAAATTTTGTTGAAACTAAAATCACCATTTCAACATTTCTTGCCAGAATTAAGCTAAAGAAGTATAATATTGGATATAAAGAATTTTTCTTGTTTCTCAATTGGTCACAGACAATCTGTCAGGAAAATAACGTTTTACCTACGTTCCACATTTAAATTCTCTTTATTCAGATTTTGAAACTAGGTTTGAGAATGCATTTACTTGGCAATTACTATAGAAAGCAATGAATTCCTATGGTCACATTGAAAAAAAATGTTATATTACAAGAGGTAATAACTGATCGGAATAGGAAGCAACGGTGGGGGGGGGGATATTTAAGTAAAGTTTAGAAACTGAGGTCAGGAATTTTGGCTTTCAAGAGCCTGCCATTTATTCCGAATAATAGAGTATTGGAGAATGTTTTTATTTGCTTATCGTAGAGAAACTGTTTCAGCGCGGTTGTCGGTTAAACACTTCTAACCGAGGATATTTAGGGTTACACCTGACAAAATTGATGACAAATGTTGAAAATTTGTTATTGAAGCACCAGATTCATCCCTATCATTATAAACATTTGTTTTTTAATAAGTTATTTTATACATCAGTTACATTTTAAATTAATTGACATGTGTTTCTTAAGTTTCACTGTTTCCCAACAGTTAAATATTTAAAAGTTCGTAGCTTTGTACCAGCTGTTATAAACAAATTTAAGTTAATAAATTGACAAAAATTTAATATTACGTAAGCAGGGGTCTACCTCAAAACATGGCAAGGGGTATATGAGACAAAAAAAATTTGGGAACCTCTGGGCTAGACGCCTGTTCTAAACATCCCCCCCCCCCCGCAACCAGTTCCTGATATCCGATGCTATTTTTAGTCGAGGCGAAACCGCGCCTTTTTCATAGGTACATCCGAACTGAAGAAGCCTCCCAGCTCTCTAATGAAATAGTTATATAAATTGATTGAATATGAGAACATAATATAATTAAATAAAATAATAAACACATGGAAATTTTCATCATGCATTGAAGTTACAATTTCGCTTAAATTCTGAACTACTTTTAAATACCATGATGTATTTGAGTGCATTTTCTAGAAACGAAATGCTGTCTTTAGAAGGAAAAAATTCCCTTTTTTCTATATCAAAAAAAATTATGCACATCATCAATGATACGCTTTCAAACCGAATAGACATTAACCATTGGTAGAATTTGCAGGAGTGCCTGTTTCCCGTAGGGAAACTTAACCTCCAATGACTTGGGTGAGTAAAAAGCCTTATTTTTAAAATCTTAGCCCAGTACTGTGAGAGTTTTAAATTTAAGAAATTTACATGAAGATAAAGAAAAAAAAAGAAATTAGTGGAAATAAAAATACTTGATGATTAAGATAATATTGGTGAGTGAGATTAAATAATTTGTGTACTTTAAAATACTAGCGAAGTGTGTGGGTGGACACTAACCAATGTATCTTAATAGCTAAGCTAAATTAAATTCTTGTCGGTTTACAGCGCGAAGCGCTTTTACCCAGTTTAAAGGGGAAAAGAAAAACCATGTCAAAAGTAGTAAATCACGGAGCCCCCGTGGGGGGCAGAGGAATTGTCACCCAGGTGTCCTCCACTAGGCAGACGAACGAGGGAAAAATCTGGAGGAAGCGCAAGGAAGGAAAACGATCGCCTAACAACAAACGGAACAATCAACATGAGCGGGCGGGTAGCGAGTTCACTACAGAGTCCGTTCGGACGCAAAAGAGCAGATGGTGTTGTAATGTAAAATTAAATAAATATGTGATATGGAGAAATTAAATGCACAAGTAAATAGACTACAAAAAGAAAAAAGGACTTGAGAGTGTAAAGAATTAAAAATTTAAATTTTGGATTGCAGTATGGTCAGCATTTGTCCCACTGCGTCATCATCTGGGCCATTTGAGCCAATAAACTTGATGAGTCGATTGATTCGTGTTGGGTGTTCTTTTTAACTGCACCTGAGTACAGTTGTTGTGGTGGTGTGGTGTGCTGGGCGCGTGCGCCGGCCTTCACCTGTCGGACTTGTGGTTTTTGTTGCTTATTTTTGTTGTTAGCGTTATTGATTGGGTTATTGGGGCATCCTGAGTAATTTGCAGGGTGAGAACCACTGCAATTTGCACATTTAGCTGGGGTTTTTAAAGTTTTTTTGCATTCAGAGGTGAGGTGACCCCCTAAGCATTTAACACATCTAGGTGCTCTAGTGCAAAACCTAGAGTGGTGGTAAAACTCCTGGCATCTATAGCACTGAGGACCTGGAATAAATATTTATCTGCAGTTCCAGCCTAGCGGCAGCTAGGCTTCTACTTCAGTAATAATGTGGACCTATTAAAGGGAGTAAAAGAAGTGAAAAGATGAACGATTCGCCTAAGCTAAAATTTAGCTTCGGCGGTCAGGTGGTGGTGGGGGGGAGGTGGAACTTCGTTTCGGGAGGAAACGAGAAACTGCTTTTTCGAATCGAACTTCTTTCCGAGAGGGGGTTTTCGTTACGTTTAACAGCAAGGGGGGTGGAAATCTTAGAAGTCAGGTAGTAAGTTCGTTGAGCTGTGAGGGAAACTGTATAATAGATGGGGCTGGTTCATGAAGTTGGATTGAGAATTAATCGTCGGATTGTCGTGCTGATGTATTGCAGAATGGAAATTTGTGGAAAGATTCGCTATTAGGGTGTGGATGGGTTCAACACAAAGTTCTTCGTGGAGAACAGATCTTGGGATGAACCTGGGAGCTCTGGCTATAACTCGAAGGGCTTTATTTTGGAGACGTTGAATGTCATTCAATCTGGTGTTACTCGCAGATCCCCAGATGGGGCAGGCATACGTTAAGATGGGGCGAAGGTAGGTTTTATAAATGAATATCCGGTTTTGCAAGGAGAGTTTGGATTTCTTTCCAATTAGTTCTATTGTGTAGTATAGCACTGAGGAGGCATGTTTGATGGGTTTTTAGGCTCAGGTTTAACCCTAAACGAGCCTATGTGATTGATGTTGAAGATGCCTGTGTTAACAGGGCATTTAGGGAGGGTTACCATATAAACTGGCATGTTTGTCTGTGTTTTCTTGTTTTTCAACAAGGTGACGTGGCTGGCATCTTAATAATAAGCAAGTACATACATATAATTAACTTTTCTAATCAAAAATAGTGGTAATCACAGACGTTTCGCTTATGGATATTTATTTGTATTGTATTTAGCGTTAGTGTAATAACCAATGTATCTAAATTCAAGTTATTCTAATTAAAATTATGATTCCTTATTTCCAAGCAAAATCTTCGTTTTCTATGTTAATAAGTAGAGATCTATGAAAGGCCTCAGGGGCCTCCATTCCCGAAGGCCCGAAGACATCTCTATCTGTGAATGAAAAGTTCGTCTGATTTAATTTTTTTTTTTGAATATTTTTAATGTTCACACTTAAAAAACCTTAATTCTTTTATACCATAGATTTTGAAAAGTGTAGGCGTTTACTGTCTTAGTGAAGCGTCTTCTAGCGGTGAAAAGATGCATAACAGGTTGCCTCATTTTTACTGGTAATCTTATTTTTTACAGTCGTTATCAAAGCTTTGCGCTCCGGGTCAGAATCAGTCACTAGTTGGCATAATTTGAAAACTTTGTGCGCTGTGTCGTCCTTTGAATAGCAATCCTTTCAGAGGCAATAATGCAGGAGTGCGAATCTCAAGATTACAGAAATATGATATAATCATAAAAAAGCATGAGAAATAACCTGTAAAGTTGAAATTCGTTGCAAAATTATAGTACTTCTTAAAACAGAATCGCCTGGCAAAAATTGATTAAGAATCAATTCTAGTTTATTATTTATAGTTAATAATAATTTATTAGTGCTGAAAAATTAAATGTACTATTTTTAGAACATCATTTGCAGCCTTTTAACTGTTCCTTTATTTCAGTTTCGTGCTTTCTCCATAGTTCAATGATCCAATTAAATCTTCTTTATGCATCATAGCTTTCTCTCCTAACGCAGGCAGGCATAAGGGATGTCATTTTCAAAAGTAATCATACATTTTCAGCTGTTATCAAAGCTGCGCGCTCCCTGTAAAACCATAACAATTGGTGTAAACAGTCCGGAGTGGGCCCTGTATCACAATTTCTTGGATCCCCTATTTTGGTGCCCTTTTATGATGTTGCGGTTATCTTGTGTTTAGATATGTTAGAGCCCCTGTAGCTTGGGGGCCCATATCACAAATACGTTGGTAGTTATGGTGTCGCTATACCTATCAGGGTGTCCAACAATCTAATAAAGTAGCTGCCTCACTTTTTTCGCAGAAAATTTTAATATACTTGTATTTCGCGGTTCTAAAGTCATCATTAAAAATTCACCTCAAAATTACATGGCAGAAAATGCAGAACCCTTTTATTTAGCATTCGCCTTGCTTTTTCTCTCTACACATACTAGCGTCCTCTCGTGATAAAAATTATATTTTTCTTGGGAGGCAGACAATCCACTGCCGATTTCTTCCAGACAATACCACTGCAACATTGAACAACATTATAATTTCTGCGTATTACTTTAATTATTTCTTTTCAGTTCTCTCACTAGAAATGAATAGCAACAAGAAACTGAGTTGATAGATATAATTTGGATTAAATATCGGATGTTTTTAGCAAAGGAAGTGTAGAGCTCTTTATACGTTAGTGTTTACAACATTTTCACATGTATTAGCATCATCATCATTCTTTACAAGTTCTTCAATTCATACTAAATAAATAATTCTAATGTACATAATGAAGAGAATACTGCATGTGCATTTCATAAAAATCTTATGTTTCATATTATTCACTTACATATATGAGAACCTAACATTTAAATGATCGAAACATTTTTAAAATTTTGTAAATTATTTACTTGCCAAATTGAACTATAGTTAGTTTAAGTCCAATGTTTAATTTTTCGTTTTGAAAGAGCCCTCATTACTTGATTTGTGACTATTTCAAATTAAACGTGTTGCTTTCTTTGTTTTAGTAAACACTGATCTCTTTTAATGGTTAGAGGCGGGAATTACATTCTAAAAAACACTTAGACATAAACATTTAATTCCAAAAGTTTTTCACTGGGAAAAATTTTTTTATATGATGCAGGTACTGATCCAGCACTGTTCCTTTAAAAGTGAGTTTTCTTAAAGAAATGATTTCCATGCTGGTGTAATGAACAAGAATTGTTTGTTCACCTCTCACTAAAAGACACCTACAGACGGCACTGTACGGCGTCAATTAGTCAAGGAGAAAAATCATCCTTTCTTGTCTTGGCACCCAAACGGAATTACATGTTGAACAATTAAATTCAATATATCGAACATATTCATTCAAATAGTTTAATCCAAAAAAGAACATATTCGCTAGAACATAAGTGAAAAATTATCTCAGTGACGAAAAAAATTACACTCTTTAAAAAAAGGTTAAAAATTTGTACCGAAATTATATATGTTCCTTTTATCTAGAATGCGAATGTAACTCTTCCAATAGACTTAATATAAAGCTAAAGAACAAATTTTTAAGAAAAATTTGTGCTAAATCCAGAGTGTCAATTATTTTAAATTTATCTCATGCTTAAATATAATCTAACCCATTTACAGAATTGCGGAAAACGGGAAATGCGTTTATTTTCGAAATAAATCTAAGCAACAAAACTTTAGATTACTACTAATAATAAATTTTGAAAATTTAATATCTTTTTGGAACAGTTCAACTTTACAAGGTTTTTCATCTTTACAGGTTATTTCATGCTTGTTTATGATTATATCATATTTCTGTAATCTTGAGATTCGCACTCCTGTATTACTGCCTCTGAAGGGATTGCTATTCAAAGGACAACACAGCGCACTAAGTTTTCAAATCATCCCAACTAGTGACTGATTCTGACCCGGAGCGCAAATGTTTGATAACAGCTGTAAAAAATATGATTACCAGTAAAAATGACAACTGTTATGCATCTTTTTGCCGCTAGACTACGCTTCACGAAGACCGTAAACACCTAAACTATTTAACATGCTCTAATATTAAAGGAATATGGTTTATTGAGCCTGAGTACGCTAGCTTTGGTCAATAAAAATATTTTTAAAAAAACATTGAATCTAAGGAACTTTTCATCAGCAGATAGCGCTGTCTTCGAGCCTGTCGGAATGATGACTCTTCAGGCCTTTCATAGATTTCTACTTATTAATGTAGAGAACGAAGTTTTCATCTGGAAATGAAGAATTCTAATATCAACTCGAATAAATTGAACTTAGATATGAATTGCCTACCACAATAACCCCCAAATACAATATATACTATTATTCATAAGCAAAGCATCTTTGTTTACCACTATTTTTATTAATCACATATAATATATCTGAATGAAACCCTCAAATCAATACTTTTTGTAAAATAATCTTCAGACCTTATATAGTCGCCCTTTGAGGGCTATCATTCGAAGGGAAAGTTTTGAACGGTGCACGTCACCTGAGCCGCTCGGTTCTTTCATGCACTTTTTTCCTATTCGACCGCTCTGCTTTCCGATTCGCCGGGCCAGTAAGTGGCGTGACGCACATCTCATGTACCCAGTTACTTCTCACAATAGTTACACCTTGTGTTTATTTTACGCTTACACCTTACTAGATTTTTATCTTTACATTCACATTTATTTTTTCTCACCTTAATGTAATTTACTTATTCTAATGTAAATTTCTTAGCTTATCCTATTTTTATATAATCTATTTCACACCTTTTAATGCAGCTAAGGTAAAGCTGAACCCATGTAACCCCCAGTTTTTAATGATTGGAGTACTCCGACAATCATTCAACTTATCGTTCTTATAATAATCGTCCTTAAAATAGCGCCTCCTAGGTGATGTGTGTGAAACAGTCTATAAATTTTTGCAATGCTTGATAAAATGGCTTGGGAGAGTATGTAAAGGAGTAATTTCTTTCAGAGGAAAGAATCAATTAGCGGTTAAAGAAGTTAAATAATATTCCTAGTCCCCATTTGCCTGAAATACGTTTTCTATTTTTAGGAGCGTTATCCGACTTAAATGTGATTTTCTTAGAAAAATGCGAGTGAAAATACAAATTTAAATTCTGTAGCAGTGAGCGTTATTATATTTGCTCGGATAAAGAAATTTCCCTAAAAACAGTTTGACCAGATCATTACTAGATGGATCCATAAATTTTCAATATCTACAAAAATTGGAAAAAGTGTTGCCGGGTACTATATCAAAAAATTACATTTTCCTGCTTCTTTAAATTCCAATAAGGAAAGTCCAACTGAATAATTTTTACTCATAAGATACAAAAAAAATTTTTTTCTAAGAAAAAATTTTGGGTGGCAAATTGGTGAAATTGTCGAATCGGCCACTGGTCCGTCAAATTTTGAAAAATCGCCAATTTGGCGTGTTTTTGCGTGTTGTGTTTTGGAGTAGCAACCCTACCACAACACGCAACGCCGGAGCGCGAAATTCAAGATGGCGCAGAGAAATCATTAAAAAATAGCATTTTTTGGTTTTGAAACTGAAATTATTGCAAAAATTATGTGATTTATAAATGGAAATAATTTAACTTTCCTTAAAAAAATTCTGTTTTTTGCCGACATTTATGATGATGATGATGTGCCCGGCTGAACATCGTCATCATCCGGCATAATTTGCTGCTCCTGCTCCGGCATTCTGTCCGGTAGCAAAGGGGGGGGGACACTAATGACGTCCGCTAAAAACCGTTGGAATACTTCGTTCGCAACGGAGTGGAAATTTAACCATCATTAACTTTCTTTCCCGTTCTTTCTCTCAATTCCATACGCTCTCCACATTTCGGATATACATACGATGATCCAATCAAACCTTCTTTCATGCACCATTCTAAAACTGCTTTCTTACCAAAAACAGGTAAGAGAACAAAAAACCTTTCCGAGTACTCATCATACTTTTCCATACATTCATTCACATTCACTCTAATAGCATCGCTGGACATCGTGATAACCTGTAAAAATTAATGCGTTGAAAAATAATTAAAATTACCTGAACAAACGATTCCACACCGAAAGAACGAAGGCCAAAAATCAGCTGTTGTAACGAAACGTCCGGAGCAAGTGAGAAAGCGCCGGTTGGAAAAACAAAAAAGGTAGCTAAAAAAAAAATGTACTGCGCATGGTCAATAACTAATAACGGTAATTTTTTTAAACTAATAAGAATTTACCCATGAGCGAAATGATCCGTTTAAAGTTAGTTACCTTTCCCAGACAAATGTTCTAGAAAAGAAATTTATTGCGCATGTGCGAAATTGTGGTGAAAACTGTTAAAATTAAAGAAATGCACTGCACATGCGCGAAATTCTGTCGATCCGACTTCTCCCTCAAAAGATACAAAAATCAGGAGGGTTACCAGATTTGGCACACTTATCGATTTGGCGAGAAAACCCATAACGGGATAAGTGGCCGATTCGACAATTCAAACGGCAAATTCTTTCTTCTAATTTCAGGAAAGTAGATTTTGTAAATGTTTCAAGAAGTATTCAGTAATTTTTATCATTATCCCCTTTGCGACTAGCGTCCATATTTTTGCCAGCACGAAACACCGACAGCAGCCTAGTGTCCCATATTTGTGCCATGCACTTGGAACGTTTTTTAAGCTCAATGTTTTGGCAATAGATGGAAGCATAGGCCCATAAGTACATGTAGATCTGACCTTCCTTTCGAAATGAGAGAAATATTATTCACATACCATAGTTTTTGTTTTATAAACATAAGGGGGGAAGGGAATGTTTCCGAATTGAATGTTTTATGACTGCTCTTCAAATGAACACATGGGTCTCGTTTATAGTGAAGATGAGGATTTATTTTCGCTAGGGTTTGGGCTTGCAGTGTAACTTTTAATGGATAATTAGATCTGGTGAACAAAATTATTTCTTTACTTTTACAAAGTCGAAGCAACGAAAATGTTTAACTGAACTTGGAATATCAGAATGCTGCAAAATTGATTCTAAATTAGAACTAAGAGTAGAGATAATGACAAATTATTTTTTATTCTTGTTCTGATATATGCGAATTTCTTAATAATGATATTTCAGAGATATCTGTATGCCGATTACATCGATTTAGGCTCCGACCGTGGCAGTACGCACGGGTTTGCATCCTTCGTCCGGAAAGGGTCCATAAAGATTTGGCGACTGTTTGAGAAGTGGTGGGATAGAAAACAGCTCATGCACCTATATTCATGTAGTATAAACTACACGAATATGATTCAAAATTACTGAGCAACTATTATAATTTGCTACTTCATTTACGCTGTTTTTGTTAATGGTTCATCCTCATTAAGTTAACAAACTATTCAAAAAATTTTCTTTAGATGTAAGGATGGAACTATCTTATATAGCTTAATTACAAAAGTTTTTCTTTAAGTCACTCGTACATTGCTGGTTTTCTCCCCTATTTCCAAAATTTAAAGGAACGTAAAAGGTCGTAGACACCAACAAAAACTCGAATTTTGTTGAATAGCAGTTTTATTTGTATTGATTGGTGTGATGAGGAATTTTAAGGTGAAAAGAATGTTTTGATTTTTCGAGAGGTCTTAACAGATTCTATTTTGATTCAGGAGTCAATCATTGTTTTTGGTAATTGGTCACCTTTATATTGCAGGCGTTGCTTCTTTCTTAACGAAATGATTGAGATTTTCATGGTCATGGAAAACAACAAAAATCTAATTAATGTTCAATCGCAGTTTTATCTGTATTGATTAGTTTCAGGGTGAATTTTAAGGCGAAAAGAATGTTTTGACATTTTGAGAGCTCTTAAAGATTCCCTTTTGTTTCGGCAGACATTAATTCTTTTTGTAATTGGTCTAAGTATGTTACAGATGGTGTTTTTTGCTATTTGTAAAATAAAACGAAATGATTAAGATTTTCATGGTCGTCGAAAACAACAAAAATCCCATTCATGTTCAATTGCAGTTTTATCCTTATTGATTGGTTTGAGGGGAGTATTTAGGCGAACAGAATGTTTTGCCTACTTGAGAGGTGTTACAGATTTTATTTTATTTCGGCAGTCAATAATTTTTTTTGTAATTGGTCTCAGTTAAGAAAGTTTTCATTAAAGACAATATGTACTCCGTTCATCAACAATGGTAAAATAGTTTATATTTCATTCTTATATATTCCTAGACTTTTTCTGGAATTAAATTTTTGTTAGCCTGCTTATTCTTTCCAATTATTGAGTAGCCGCAGTAGCCGAATGTCATGATCGCAAGGTCATGGACGGAGTTGGCGAGTCGCGAGTTCGAAACCTGTTGTCACTGAAGACTAACCGTGCAGTGGTGCTGATAGAAGTTAAACTTGTCGTGGCTTAAATGTCATCATGTAAGCGTGATGTGGAAGTTCGGAGATTCATTTGAATGTGTGGTTCAAAAATGCGAGTTTAGTCACCAATAGCTCTCGTGTTGCTTCGAAGTGCAAAGTAAATAAAAATCAGATTCCAATTATTGAATATCATAGGCATACACATTAAATATTGTTCTTGAGAGCAATAGACAATGTTACACTTGATGTCCATTCTTTGGTGTTCTTTTCATAAAAGGATATTTTTAAAAAAATACTTTTTACTTTTAATAATTTCTTCAAGAGGGAAAGGATGGTATATTAGTTTAATTCTTTCCTTCAAAAACTTCATATTTCAAAAACCAATTAAGAAATATAATTTCCAGCATTCGACGCTTCGTATTTAAAGGATGTAAGGAAAACAAATTTTTCTCATTCTTAAATTTCATTTTCATTAGTGATGAACAAAAATTTCAGAATGGATATTATATACTGAACAATGGCTAAATGAATAAAATATGACCTCAGAAGAAATATGTCCTTTCATATCCTACCCCTACGTTTTACAACTTTAAATTACTTTCTCAAAATAATAAATCAAACAAAATTTTAAGGAAATAGACACACTACAAATGTATGTCACACTCGATATAAATAGAATTCAAAAACACTGACATCGACAGGGTATTCTAACTTTTTGGGCCCTTATGACCATTACTTTAATAATAATTATAATAAAAGAACTAATAGTGATCCTTGTGCGAGAAAATCGAGATGAGTTTTATAATGACATCCCCAGTATTCTAAATTTTCAGATATATATAACTCTAACCTCTCTCTCTCTCTCTTATAATTAAGAATATGATCTAGCATTAAGGCATCACACGTTCACGCTTGGTGCAATTTTCCACCCAATTCCCAACATTTTCTACCTAGTTACCATAGCAACGGCTACAAACAAATTTCCTTAGTGAGCTGAAAAAGTTGTTCCAAATAAATGTTGCTTGAAATTCCAGCCAATGGGGTTCTTCGGCACCCTACGTCATGCGCAAGATAGAGGTAAAGATGGCAGTTTCGATTTCGTCAAACGCGTCAGATATGGCGTATAATATTTTAATTGTGTATAATATTTTAAAGACGTATAATATTTTAAACAGAATGGTGCTCCATTTCAGCTTACGCCAGTCAACACAAGCACGAGAGGAATAAAAGAAATAATATTAGATGTTCTTTTTCTGGAGCAGAAAAATAGGCGAGTAATTTTTCAATGCGGAGATAGAGCGCGGCTTACGTCAGAGCAAGTCGTTTTGTTTATGGCAACCCTTCCTCCTCAGCAGCGTAAAAAATTGTCCCAGACGGTTGCTCCAAATATGCATGTGTGAGAGGGCCTTTACCTAGACCAGTGATGGCGAACCTATGACCCGTGGGTCAGACACTGACCCACTCAAGCTTTTCAACTGACCCACGATGGTCAGTTAAAAAGCTTATAAAAGAATTTGATATTGCTTAAAACATATTATTAAAGAATTTGATATTGCATTTAATGAAACGTATATTGACCTTCAAAAAGCAGTTTCTATTGCATCTGATCGTGCACCTAGTATGGTATTGAAAACATTGGATTTATTCAGTATCGTAAGCAAAATATTTCACATTCACTGATTGAATTCATTGTAAAGTACACGAGCAAGCTTTATGTGCGAAGCATGGTTTAAAAATATTTTCCAGTTTAATGTCAGTAGAGCTCTTTGTTAAACAGCAATTTGCTCATTTCTTAGAGGAAATTGAAGGCCAATATTCAGGGATTTTGACAAAAAACAGCGGGCGATGACTTGCATTCGGGCAAGTCGAAAATCACTTTGTAATATTAGAAGAAATTAAGCTCTTTTTAATTGAAAAAGACAATAGTTTCACGGAATTATCCAATATACTTTGGTTAAATGATTTAATATTTTATGCGACATCTCTCAGCATTTTAATGAATCGAATAAAAACTTCAAGGGCATGGTCTAATTGTTGCATAATGTTTGAAAACATTAAAATATTTGTGACGAAACTTTACATCTTTAATAAGGATTTGGAAATGAAAATCACGAAATATTTTCCTCAATTACAAAAACATTTTTAAAACACAATAACTTTGAAAACTCCATTCCCATTAGAAAAAACAATTAAAAATATTTAATGATTATTCAGGAAATAAAACAAGCTTTGAGGTTAAATTCAATCAACTTAAAAGTTTGGAAAATACATTTCACTTTATTTTATATTCATACAAAACAGAATTTGAAAAAATGGAGTTAACCGAATCTATGTGGCTAGGTATCGATAATTTGCAAATGAAATTATTTTAATTTCGAAGACTTGATTTTTGAAGAAGAAGGAAAACTGTGAATATTGATTTCATAGTTAAAATTGAAAAAATTACATTAAACGTATGGGATTCCTTACCAAATAATTTTATATCAATGAAAACACTAAATAATGTACTCTTTAACAATGTTTGGGTCCACATATTCGTGTGAAAAATTGTTTTCTTCAATGTACTTTGTAAAATCTTCTAATAGAAATAGGCTTGACAGGGAACTGCAAGCTAATTAACTGCAAAATGCGTTAAACTAATGAATAAAAAATATGAACTTAATTTTAAGAACTGTCTGAAATTAAACTGCGAAAGATATTTCATTATATACTTTGGAATCAATTTTGTTTTACATATACATTTGCCTCCGAAAGTCTGCGTACAGGCGATCATCTTTCATATTCATCCAAAAATGGCTAAGTAAATGAAGATTTTCTGAATCAATACTATTTATTATTGATACATCTAACGTCATTAATTCAAATAGTATAAACAACAATCACCTGAACATTACATAAAATAATACAAATATTTATAACTTCAGAACGACACAAATCGTGTGCGTCTAAAGTTTGCGTTCACCGGAAAAAAACCTTTACAATAATGGATTGTAACTAAAAGTTAATACTTTTTAAGCTATTCCGTTCTTTCTATAACTCTCTCATCATATATGGCAGGGATTTAACT
>BMAO01039459.1:0-83930 GCA_019973975.1 Trichonephila clavata
TGTCCACCAACTTTAAGCAATCAACAAAAGAATATTACTTTTCTCACACAGGATTTTTAAAATTGTTCTCACTGAAAATGCAATATATGGATATTATATTTTCATCCATTTAATAAAGTTGTTCAAGTAAAATACTCTTATAATTGCGTTTAATTTATATTGTTAAAAAACATCTTGCCTTTTTTTTAAGTATCATTCGATTTCAAAAGAGTGGTGCCTTTGGATTATTAATTCGATTGTTACAAAAAATATATTTTATAAAAAGAAAAGTTCTGATTTCTTTCTTCTTTTTTTTCCATCTTCAATGAAAAATTTATTGATTACATTTATTTATTTATTTCGAATATCTTTTCGAGAAAAAAAAAAATTGGAAACTGAAATCTGTTTTCCTTGTAGATGTATCAACAAACTTCAAATTAAAGCACTCAAATTATACAATTCCTTTTGGAAGCTCACTAATGAATTTTATACAAATTAAACATCTAACCAACAATACTCAACCTGCGGCCCACCGAGCCTTTTTAAGTGCCAGTCATAACTCATTGCTCTGAGAAATTCTTTTATTTAAGACAATGTATTACAAAATTGGCTGGAAATTCTTTGACAAGAAACTCAAGAATATCAATTTTGCTTTTTTACTGTCGATGTCGTACGACTGCGAATAGATTCTTTTCTGTTTGTAATGTTATGGTTAGTGATAACAGACAACATGGAGTAGCGACGATTTTATGGGTGAAACTAATTTTAGCAATTTTTCATATCTTGCAAGTGAAAATATTTCACGACTTTGTGTGGCTTGCTTACGACACTCTAGAACTCTTCCAGATGTTCCCAGACCCACAGTGCCTTGGTGTGGAAAGTCAGGCAGGAGAGATACCGGCCTTCAAGGACTACTTAAGGCCACAGTAGCTTAGTGGTCATGGTCACGGTCTCGTGCCACTGTGTCATGAGTCGAGCCAAGTACTATTTAAGACCCGCGGTGTAGAGGCGTTAGATATGTCGTGGCTCAAAGTCCCCCATTGGTGTGGAAATTCGAAGAGGGGGTGACACTCTCAGGTATTGTCCTCATCACTTGACTATGGTTCAAAATTACGAGATCCTTCCCCAGATAGCCTCGTGTAACTTAATAAGCGACTTTAATACTCTCATTCATTCGCATATGAAAATCTCAAATGAACTTATAATACTGTCTTTTTTTGATTCAAGTCCTAATGTACAGCTGAACAGTTTTGTCAATGATATTTGCATCGAAAAGGACATGAACACTTTAACCGTACTATCGCCATATATCATACTCCACCGCTAATTTTTTCAAGACTTTCATCTAAACTTTCGGAAATATGAAGTAGTTTTCATCTGTAACTGACTTTAAATTATCCTTTGAAGACTAGATTTGGTAGACATTTCTAAATGTATATTTTTTGGATACCGCTCTTCAGGTATGTCTACCTGCCGTCACGGAGAAAAAAGAAATACTCAAAAATGACTACATGGACATGCTCAATTTGAAATGAGTTTGTTTATATCAGATTTGAACACATGCCTTTACAAATATGAGACATTACATGTACTCAAAATTTCAAAAAATGGTTAATTAACACTATCAAACAAATTAAAAAGATATTCAGGATTAAAAAAGTTTTTTTAATATACTGGCTACATATTTTAAAGATTGGGGTTCAACAACAAATTTAGTTCTCATAAATCTTCCGAACTATTTTTCGTTTCTACCACGCTACCGCGGACGAACACATGAGTACTAGATTGTTTTGATATTGTAAGGCTTTTATAGGAATTTAGCGGAAAAATGTAAAAAATCTTTGGATTACTTAAAAATCAATTTAAGGTATGTGGCTACCTCGGAGCATTTTATTGAAACAAATTTTCAACTAAAAAAACACTTTTTTCTTTAAAAAGGGTGTGCATAGAACTAGGAATTAAGGTTCAAGTTATATAGATACTTGGCGATGTCAAATTTTTTTGGTGACCAAAATCGATCGCCAAGCTACTTCACTTAGCGATAGGTTTCCCGAAGCCAGAATGAATTCGTTATCTCACCAATAATATCTATATAAAAATCGAAAGGGCCCTCTCCCCTATACTACACTTGATCAGGAATTAAAATACAATTCCACAAAATTTTAATTATTTTGGATAGATTGGGAATTTTTAGTTAAAAATTGCAGTTACAGTAAACCTTGTATTGAAAATTCTAATTAATATATTCAAATAATATTAAAACTGCACCCAAATAACATCATTATCTGTGCCTAGAGCGATAAGAGTTACATTATTTTTTTGAAATTTGTCAATTTTTTTAAAAAAAAAGCATATTTTTTCTCACAAATTGTATGTGCAATAAAATGCATATACATACACAGAGATTATAGTCTATAATACAAATAAAATAAAATAAAGTTTTCTTAAAATGTTAATTCAATGTCTTAAAAGAAATCCATTTGTGAACTTTACCGTGAAGCCAAAAACATAGTTTCTCAGACAATGCTTTTAAAGATTTAAATACAATATGAAAAATGTTCTACTAGTTGTACATTTCTTAAACTCACCATAATTATAGCTCAAACTCTTTAGCTTCATGTTTAACTAATTTTCAACCCTTTTGCTGTTTTCTGGAGTTTTATAATTATAAAAATTGTCGAGTTTAGTAAAATTTTCATGAAAAATTGCAATTAGGATCTTTTACACAAAATTCTAATGAATGTATTCAAATAATATTTATACAGTACATAAATAATGGAACATCTTTATATATTAGGAATTAAAAGATATGTATTACTTTAAAAGTTTTTTAAATATGCCAAATTTATGCAAAAACTCGATTTTTTAAAAAATTAATGATATTTTTTACATTTAAATGCAATGAAGTACATAAATACAGTGAACCCCAAAAGTGTTCGTACACTTGCAGTTTCCTATAAAATTTAATGATTTCGACTAATAAAAATTAATGTATAGAAATTGTAATTTTTTTATATCTGCAACTTGTTCTTAATGGAATGACATAATTATTTTTTTAAAAATAGCATAACTATTATTTTTAAAAATTAATAATCAAAAGCTCCTGAAAAATTACGCCACTAAAGTCTTAGAACACTTAACAAAAATCTCAACATAGCTTTAAATATTGTATTTCTTTCTTAATTTAGAACTTAATAGGATATCTTTAGTGTCCACAACAACTTTTGGACATCTTGATATAGATTTAATGAGTTTTTGTAATTTCTGCATCGATTTACCTCCATGCTTCTGTGATTATTATTTTTACTTCCCATTATGTGTTTATGTCATGTTTTTTTATTTTAAATCTAGTTCTCCCCAAATATGCTCTGCTGGGCTAAATAAATTGATTGAGGAGGTGTTTTCACAAAATTTTGGGCCAGTTATAAAGACACCAGCGGTGTACATTGAGAGCAGTACGCTTGGCTTCATTATCCTGTTAAAATATGAAGTCGTGTTCAATATCAAATTTTGGACAGACAATTTAAAATTTCTCTTTAAAATATTTGACTAGAGCTCATGATTCTCAATACCATCAAAAATTACCTAATTCTGTGGCTGATTTACGCCCCACGCAAGAACACTTCCACTTCCATGGTTCATTCATCCAACTAGATTCTTGTGACTTAAGTTTCAGAAAATTCAAAATTGACAGGAAAGTGATTGGGATGACAGAAAATTCAACATTTTTGGTTCTGATGGGCATATAATAGTTTTAAAGGAAAAAATGAGGCATTTAATCCAGTGAATTTATGTGGAACAAGAGCTCCTCCACCTCGATGCTTCAACACAGAGTGTTCTTGCGGGGAGGGGGGGTGTAAATAGGCTTCAGGAATTAGGTAATTTGGTATTTTTGATGGTATTGAGAATCATGAGCTCTATTTAAATATTTTAAAGAGAAATTTTAAATTATCCTCTCAAAATTTGGATATTTCAGACGACTTCATTTTTTAACAGGATAATGACGCCAAGCGAACTGCTCTCAATGTACACTGCTGGTGTCTCTATAACTGTACCCAAAAGTTTGAAAACACTCCTCAATCAATTTATTTAGCCCAGCAGAGCATATTTGGGGAGAACTAGATTTAAAATAAAAAGAAAGCATGACATATAAACACATAATGGGAAGTAAAAACAATAATCACAGAAGCATGGAGGAAAATCAATGCAGAAATTACAAAAACTCAATAAATCTATATCAAGATGTCCAAAAGTTGTTGTGGACACTAAAAGATATCCTACTAAGTTCTAAATTAAGAAAGAAATACAATATTTAAAGCTATGTTGAGATTTTTGTTAAGTGTTCTAAGACTTTATTGGCGTAATTTTCAGGAGCTTTTTGATTATGAATTTTTAAAAATAATAGTTATACAATTTTTAAAAAAATAATTATGTCATTCCACCAAGAACAAGCTACAGATATAAAAAAATTACAATTCCAAAATATTAATTTTTATTAGTCGGAAACAATAAATTTTATAGGAAATTGCAAGTGTACGAACACTTTTTGGGTTCACTGTATATACACAGAGATTAGAGTTTGATTCATAACACAGATAGAACTAAATAAAACATGTTCTGAAAATTTAAATTCAATATCTTAAAAATATTTGTGTAGGGATCAGCATCTGGTTTTGTTAACTCCAATTCCAGTTTACTAATTATGCTATAACTTTGCTTCTAGATATCATAGAAACAAAAATAGAGTGTTTTTGGAATCTTAAATGTATAGTCTTTAAAATAAAAACACAAAAGTAATTTTTGAAAATTTTCACCAAAACTGCGAATTTTGGGTAGTCACATATCTTAATGAAATTTACTTGATTCATAATAAGTCACATTGTTGATTTTTTGGGCACTTGCTTATAGGCAAATAATAATTTAAGTATTCCTTTGCTACATTGGAATAGTTTTATTTTCATATTGAACTTTAAAATAGCTTGCATGTCTTGAAAAAGGCAAGCCTACAAAATAATTTTTGTTTTCAATTAGTAATCTTTTTAAGAGACTAATTTCTTGTAGATTTTAAAGAACTTTTCTAGCTTATTGGTAAACATATGGAAAATGTCTTAAAAGTTCTCATAAAGAAATTATTTCATTACATTTATTTTATGGTTCCTTTATTGTGACTATAGTGTTTTGTTTATTTGGATGAAAATAAATGAAGTATATATATCAGATTCTTTATATTTAACCCAATATAAATATATTTTATGCTTTTACTCATTAAAGAAAGGTAGAGAAAAATTATGTTTTTACCATAAAATCTGGCATATCATGTATACCATCGTATTACATGCACTTATACTTTCAAGTAGCAATTTTTAATTTTTATGTTTATTTGCTGAAAATGTGCACCCCAATTTTCATGAAGAAACCTGAGATGTATGCGAGTCATGCTCTTAAAGTTTGAAAGTCATTTATTCTAAGCTTTAGTAAAAAATAGTATACATCTAGAAGTGCAACCCTTTAAGTTCATAAGGAATGCCATTTCTTTTAAATAACCATTATTTTGATCTATGTAGAAATCTAATTTTTTTTCCTGTGCTCACATTTTTTAAAACTCTTATTTTTATACCTGGTATATAACGTGCACGCTTAAAATTCAATCTTATTTTTTGTGTTAAAAGTGTGCACCATACACCAGATTTTACGATACATATTACCACAACAATGCCAATGTTCAAGATAACGTGCCAAGTTGGTGACCCTGATTTTGCATGTGTCGTATGCACCAGATTGACTACCATGTGTTGTATTACATATAATTTCACCAATATGGTTGCAATATTATGAAAGTACCAAAAATTAATACAGCTTGGGTACAAAAACTCCTGTATGCAGGTATGTTGTACACAAGTGAAAAAACATAAATCTTGGTACTTACGTATTATCACAACCAATTGGTGACATTATATGAAACAAAGCACCTGTTTGCCAATTCAGCACGTTCAACACACAGGAACTCGGAGGTACTTGTGTATTTTTGCGACAATCGCTGACTCTAAATAACTCGCTGAGTTGGCCACCCCGATTTCCTATGTGTGGTACACACTGAATTGGCTGCCAGGTGCTTCATTTCATATAATATCGCTAATAGGTTGCAATAAGACGCAATTACCAATCAGGGTTGCCAACTTGGTGTGTTATTATTAGATTTGGCATTTGTTGTGATAATACGTAATTTGTTCAGTCTGACGTATTTGAAGCACAATTAATTTAAATTATAGTTTTAAGAAACATGCTTTTTTATCAAACTAAAAAGTAAGAAATAAATCTTAATATAAGAATAAAATGATTAACTAGAAAATTAATGTCATCGTGGTAAAGGCGTGGGGTCCTCTGTACTACATTTTTACACTAACTCTGCATTTTGGAATAGAACTAGTAAGAAATTATAACAATTGATATTGAGCACCCCACTCTTTTATATGCAGTTATTATTTTTCCAGTTTCAATTTTATTTTTTTCTGCTTTTTTCTTGGCATTTCTAAATACCTTTTGTTCTATTTCTTTAAATCCTGGCATTCATATTTTTCTAATTGGTTTTCTATAAAAAAAGTACTTATGTTTTTGCTTCTTAATGTAATTCCTTTTTTGCCAGGAATAAGCCAATCTTTTAAATTATTGTCATGTTGAGTTCTTAGTGGGAGACCATCATCATTGATTAATACTATTGGATGCCAAAATTTTTGCAGCGATTTCAAAACCACTTCTAAAAGATGTTTAATGTGTAGTGTACTGATAGCAAATTAGTTCCTGTATATATTGTTCCAATGTGTGGTATTTTTTAACTGTTGTTTTTATAAATGTGAAATTCAGGTAGACGTGCAATATTTATAAAAATTGTATTTTTTAAATCTTTTATCTTGTTTCTAAATTATGAATGCTTTATTTTTAATTTGCACTAATTTCATTTCTGCTTGTTAGTACAAATCTTGATTTTTAATGTTTCCACTCATAATTTGTTTTAAATTTTGATATAGCTCTGAATTTTTTTTATACATATTTTATGGATAAAATTAATCTATGAATTTCATACATTTTGCACTTTCTGCCAAAGACCATTGGTTTCACATTGTAGCTTTGTCATTATGTTCTAAATACTCATACAGGCATAGCATATCACTACATGTGTTATGCTAAATTTTGTAGATAGTCATTTCGAAAACTATATAATTATGAACAACCTTTGTAAAAATTTTACTCTAATGAGAACTTTCAAAATTCCTTTCAGAACCAGCTATCTATAAATTCTGCAGTAAATAATTTAGATGACTCGCATATCCTAACATGTAATTTATTTGAAACAACACTGTTTGAAAGGCATTTTCACTCACATTTTGTAACTCAAAGACATGATTTGATAAAAAAAATTAAAAAGTTGTTTATTTATGTACTTTTACACACTTTCCTATATTTAAAATGTATATTACACTAAAACATAATCTGTTCTGCACAAATAAGGATGGAGTTGACTATAATATGGATTAGATAGTGTTTATAAAAAAAAAAAATTTCACTTATATTCTTGTTTATTTTTTATGTATATATGTATGTGTACAATTTCCAGAATAAATATTTCAGCAATATGATTTTGGTTTGTTTTATTTTTCTTGTTAACAGTGAATAATTGAAAAAAGGTATTGAAAATAAAATTCAGTACAGCAAGTAAAATTGCTAAATTATGATTCTATTGGTCCTTATGATGTTATTTTTTCTTCTGAATGGGTGCTGAAAACTTCTCTAAAAGCTCTTTCCATTAGGTTAAAAACTAAATGTTTTGTTAATGCAAAAATGTACTGTTAGAGTTGTTTTTACATTCTTCTAAGGACTAAAATTTTTAAGTATTTTAATTAAAAAAAACATAAACTTAAATACTATTATATTTGTTTTCTTTGGTGATAGGAAAGTGTAAAATGAGTTGCTTTAACAAAAAACGAGCTTAGTTGGTAATATAGCAATGCATTTTCTTTATTTCCATGTGGATAGGTTTCTATTTAAACAAAACAATTGATATAAAGAGTACTTACACACCTGGGCCTAATGAGTGTTACTTTAGTCAAAAGGTTTTTTTCTTCAGGTTACATAATATGTAAAAAAGCTATTTCTTTCTGGCATTGTTTTGAAATTTTTACTTAGAAAAATCTGTTATTTATCATAATGTTTCCTAGATATTTCTAATAACTTATTATTGAAGGGCTGAATTTTTTTAAATAAAAGTTAATTTTCTGCTTGTATATGATTTTAAGGAAACAATATAATGCTTCTAGAGAAACATAAATATAAATAATGAATCAAATTGCTTCTGGAACTAGTTCAAAATGCATACACATTTGTTAAACGATAACATCGAATTTATTTTTGCAGTTTTCAAAGATTTATATTTGCGGTATAAGTTCGAAGACATGCAGTTTGTGATCAAATAATAGTTGCATTTTTTTTTTCCGAAAAGTAATATTTTTGTTGATACTTGCGTATTGTCGCCACCGTATTGGCGACATTATATAAAACGAAGTACATGGTTGCTAATTCAGCGCGTAGGACACATGCGAAATCGTTACTGCCAATTTGGCGAGTTATCTTTAACTTAGGCACTTTCGCGATAATATGCGAGTACCTTTTTGTTACACACAATAAATGTAAAATGAATTTTGATTTCGAAGTTAAGTGTAAAAATTTCATGAAATGAAAATAAAATAATACGTAAGATGTAGAAAGTGAAAATTTACAACTCAGGTATCACATTTTTAAATCCCTTAAGATTTGGGTTAATAAATATTTTTCTGTTAAAAATTCATATTAGATACAACAGTACCGAAAATAAATGCTATACATACTCATTTTATTGTTTTAACTCATATTTGATACATTAACAAATTCAAATATGAGTGCATTATATACTCAGATCGATCTTTCATTCTCAAAAATTTGATCCCGTAACAGGTTCAAAAATGAGAATGTACTTGTGTCTCAGTATGAGAATATGCGATTCTCAGATTTGAGTAAGCGTGCATCGGAGCTATTTTGAGAATGTGAAGTATTCAAAAGTGAGCTGTTTTCTCTCAGTTTTGAACATCGTTTCTCGCAGTGTGAATCGCCGTTACAGTTCTAAATGCATTATGATAACGCTTTTAAAATCTTCCTTATGCAATGGCGCATTATTATAGTTATGATGAAGAAAGGTGATATTTAAGCAATTTAATAGATACAGTATTTAATAGACAGAGTGAACAGTAAATCTCGAATGAAGAATTTTTCTTTGCGGGAACAAGAAGAATCGAATGATGAAGAGTATAATAGCAAGTATGATTCCTCTATTGAAATCTATCCAGATAATTTAACTGAAGGGACAATTATCATCCTTGATAAAATGACCCCATAATGTTCATTGGCTAAAAAATGTAATCGTTAGCCTATGACAATATTTTTTGTGTTGTTAAACGTTGTGACAATGAATACGTAAATTATTTTGTTAAGTAGTCAGAAACCATCTACTAAACATCGAACCAGATGCTGAATTCTGAAATGTTTTGAATTTTGATTTACAGAAGAATGTAAAGATTGTGGAAACCAGCAAGCGCTTCTACGAAATTTTAAAAAAAATTGAGATCCAGTGAAAACATCGCACTCATTCACGACGAAGGCTAAAGGATTGTATAAGCAATGTACTGAATGTCCTAGTAAAAAAAGGCAGAAAAACAAAATTTACTTGTGAACAGTGTAATAAACATATTAAACTTCCTACTTATCATGTTTGTATGCAAATTTTACGATAAAAACAGAGTGTAAACACCCTTGGGTATGAGATACCTTGCGCGTGAAGTTAACTTTGTTTCTTTCGCGCGTGAAGAGTCGGGATAATAGGTTGGAAATAAGTACTTGCTTGAAGAGCCCTATTCAACTGATAATATAGTTAGAAGAAACTTGATTAACGGAACACTTGGTGCAGATTGAATAAGACATGGTTATATTAAAGCAAGTCAACATTCAAACATGTCCATTGAAAAGGGCGAAATAAAATGCTTTGCTCCCTCCTGCTTCTCCGAAAGGTCAAGGAACGTCCAGGTTGAATAACGTGATGCCTTTGTGCTGGCGTAACGTAAAATATTACTGCCCCTTGCAAAGTCAGATTTTCGTCCCTAAGAACAAACACGTACTTTTCATCAGACAGGTTTTGAGCCCCTTAGAATCCTGCCCCTCCCCCGATGTGCGGGTGTACGTTACGCCACAGGGTGGTACAAGTGTCTTCTCGTTACATTTTATGTTAAAATTAAGCTCCAAAAAATCAGGTGCCGGGAAAGCCAAAAGCTCACAAACAACCCTTTTAGCCATTGTTTGTGATGTTTATATTGGAAGAGATCCATTGTAAATGAATCTGTGGGAACAAAGAGAAGCGTTTCAGCTTGTTTAACATAGCCACTCCCATTTCATCCTATATTCTATAACACACGCATGTTTTTTGTGAAGCCTACGTATCTTTTTGGTGACGTCTAATATAATTTGAATTGTTTTAATGTCTCAAAGGCGTAAGAAAGCGAAAAATATGACCTTTTTTTTTAAAGAATGAGAACATTTGCATTTATAGTCCCATAGAATATAATTTTACCGCTATAAAAATGTTGTTACGAATTTTATGTAAATAATGTTTAAAATAGTGTAAATAAATTATATCTGGATGTGTAATATGTTCATATTACCTTCTGTTGTATTTATTTTATGATAAAAATTGTAATATTAGCAAACAATGCTGTTCATTACATTATAATGGCAATTCAATGGAAACTTGGCGAAATGTTGACGATTGAGTCAAGTTAGCATTTTTTTAACATGTTGGTCACCACTTTTGGTGAGTTAGCGACCCTATGGAACATTCTACAAATTGTTGGAGAAACTATTAGCATCACAATCTATGACGTAAGCGGATTTTCAAGGAAGAGCTAGGAGGCAGAAACGCAGACTATAAATAGGAGTCACTCACTGAAACTGGGTCAGTATGGTTTTGGCTGTTGAAGAGTTGCTACGATCGAGTGATTCCTTGCGAATAATCATTATCATTTCGTATCTGTATTTTTAGACACCGACAGTTGTCTGACCGAGTGCTGCAGAAAGCGTGAAAATCTTCTGGGATTTATTTCGTGAATTTTGCTGCTATATTCTGTATTTTAAGAATTGTTTATTTTTAATAAATTTCATTGCTCTTAAGAAACTGCTTTGAGACTGATAGCCATAAAATCCTCGAAACTCGATCTGCATAAAAATATCATGGGAAAATTGAACAAAGGAATCATTTTGAAATTCTATCGTGAGTTCCTAAATATTAGTTTTAGGTAAAAAAACAACTGGGGAATAAACAATTTTAAATCGGAATCGAATGTTTTCTCTTAGTAATATTTGAATGCTATACGAATAGAAGGATTCTTATACTTGACTCGGAAGATTTTATTCGTTATTAAATGTAGGTGATATTATGAGAGTTTATTACGTTTAAAGATACTTTTTAGAGTAGCCAGTCAGCCGCTGCAATCCTGTAACGAATAACAACGTTGCCCGAGGAACACCACTTGGAGGTCGGCTACCTGTTGTCCCTCGAGGGCTGTCCATCCTTATCTCACTACTGATATATACCTTCTGGACAGCCCCGGGGAAGTCGAATCTTGCGACAACCCCTACACTATCACTCCTATAAGAAACGGGTCCGTCTGCCATATCTCTAAATCGGGTGAAATGGGAAAATAGTCGTACGTTGATGGGAGGGGGCCAGGATCAACGCGTCCACAACAAAATACCTGGCACGCTTGTTGGAAAAATGAGCATATTTCAAGACACTGTCATTACAACAAATAATTTGGTATAGGGAATACCAAACAGTAAAGGCTTTGTTATTAATGATTGTTATTAACTAAACACGCTATTCCAGCCTCTGAAATCAAGAAATTTAGAAATAAATGTAGGGAGCACATGCCGGGTGCCTTCCTGGAGGTCTTGAGGGGTAGCTGGCCCACATTCATGTAACACGTGGGGGAACCAGGGAAACCCCACGCGGCCAGCTCGATGAAGATCTCGTCATGTCAACGACCTTGATCTTCATCTCCCAGTTGGAAGAGCTTCGGCGCTCGGCCACTCGTGGGGCTCAAATAGTGCATTGGTGAAAGGGAGTGGACCAACGCTGCCACTTTGGATCAGTCACACGTTTTGAAGTTTTGGAAGGATTCATCATAAATTTTTCAAGTCCTCTCTCCTCCTGGATATATCTTTTTCAAATCCCCCTTCTATCCATTTGTGATTCCTTGTAATACTTATGTTCATGTTTAGTTTATTATAATTTTTATAGTCTATTAAAGTTATATGATTAAGATTTTGGATTTCCATTTCGGAAAATCAAATGAATTTTTAAAATTTCTGTCAAAAAAACTATCTGAGAGTGAAGCTGTAAATAATACATACTATCGAATTACTGTTAAAAACTTGATTCCATCACTGATGCGAAATTGACATTTAGTGAAGAAAATCGCCAACGCAATCTGATAGAACAATTATTGCTTCAAGCAAAATAAAATTTGTAATTAAATGACTATTCAGATTTATCGTGATTTATATGCTGTAAATTATTTTATGTCCATGAAACTGTAACCTATAGATAATAGTTAATAGCCTTGTATGGTGCAATCATTTTTCTGTATTTTAAAAACCATCAAACTAGATTGATATATAAATTAAAGCATGAATAAAATATTAATAGAAATAGATGGAAGTCAAACTGTGAGTGAATATTGTACTTAATTTAATATTTTCATTTTAATCTATGTATTTTCAAAATTTGCAAAATTATCGGATTTATCAGTTTTACTGGCGATTTATCGCTCCAAGTTTGGCGATGTTTATCGCCAAACGATACAATAGAGCCGAAATCAAGTGAACTGAATCATGAAATCATTTATTGATAATTCAAAAGTATAATAGTCACTAATTTATCAGTACATAGAAATAAAACTATCGCAATATATTATGAAAAGGGTATTTTATCTTCTTCGGACCCCCTAATTTGTGAAAGCGGTTATGAAAGAAAGCTTCGTACGGCGTACACGGTCGTACAATAAGACAACGTATTTGACACCTTTTTAGTTGCTGATACCAATGTATGTCTTAACTCCAAAAAGTAAAATGAATTACACCTTCTTTAAAGAAACAATTATTTTATATATATATGAAAAATTGCAGAATCTATGTATAAGAATTCTGTAAAATATCTGATACTAGCCATTACCCGCCCGCTTCGCTGGGTATTTCATGATGTTTTATAAATTTTTACTGCTTATATATATGTATAAATTATTGATATCTAAGTCCTGCATTAAGAATTCAATTGTATTGAAAAATATACGTAGACCTGTAACTGTCGCCTGTTGATAAAAAAAAAAAAAAAAAAAAAAAAAAAAAGGGCAGAACTCATCTAATTTCTATTTTCTAAAAATCTCTAAAATTGAAGTATAGAATGATGTTTGCTCTTTCGTAACCAAAAAACCAAGGGGATTCCCGCAAAACCATTTTTCGGTGGAGCTCTACTCCGTAAATTGAACATGCAAGCCAAATTTCATCTCTAAATCTAACAGAAAAAAACAAAAGTTTCACTATCAATATCCCCGTAATCCCGTTGAGAGCCGTTTTCCAAAATAACCGCTCTTAGCGGATTTCAATTCAACAAAAGAAAAATGCAAACCAAATTTCATTATTATAGTCCTTATAGCTCGAAAAAAGGAATTTTTTTGTGTCAATACGTCTCAGCAACCCCCTGCACCCCTCCGCAGAACTTGATTTACTTAAAATACATTCTTAGTGGATCCCTATTCAACAAAAGAAAAATGCTTAACAAATTTCAAGTATATGGGTCAAACAATTAAAAACAGGAGTTTTTTTCTATAACTCCTCTTGACCCCTCGCAACCATCCTTAGGGTCAATTTTCGTTTTACTCTTTGTTAGAGGAACTCTATTCCATAAAAGAAACATGCCTACCAATTTTCAAGCAGGATGATCAAATAGTTTAAAAATGGAAATATTTATCGATTACGCCTCTTAATCTCCCGAAATTAAACTAGATAGTTGATATTCGCAAAACCCATTTTGTAGCGGTTCTCTACGAAAGGAATCTGCTTATCAAATTTCAAGACTGTACGTCTAATAGTTTAAAAATGGGGATAATTATCTATAACGCCACTTGAGAACCTGTAACGCCACTTCGGGGTCTGTTTTCACAAAACCCATTTTGTAGGGGAATTGCACTCTATGAAAGGAATTTGCTTAGCAAAATTTGTGCGTCCAATAAATTAAAAATACAAAAATATTATGAATAACGCCCCTTGAACCCCCGCAACGCCACCTAGGGGTCTATTTTCACAAAACACATTTTGTAGTGTATCTCTATCCTATGAGAGGAATCTGCTCACCAAATTTCAAGACTGTGCGTCTAATAGTTTAAAAATAGAAATAATTATTTATATCTGCCCTTAACCCCCCGCAACACCCCTTGGGGGTCAATTTTCCCGAAACCCGTTTTGTAACGGATATGTACTCCATGAAAGAAACATTCCTACCAATTTTCAAGCAGGTAGGTCAAGTAGTTTAAAAACGAAAATATTTATCTATCACGCCACTTAATCCCCGCAACGCCACTTAGAGGTCTGTTTTCACAAAACCTTCTTATAGCTGATCTCTACTCTATGAAAGAAATCTATTTACCAAATATAAAGACTGTGCATCTAATAGTTTAAAAATGGAAATAATTATCTACAACGCCCCTTAAGTCTCGCAATGCCACTTGGGGGCAATTTTCACGAAACCTATTTTGTAGCGTATCTCTACCCTATGAGAGGAATCTGCTTGCTAAGTTTCAAGTCTGTACGTCTAATAGTTAAAAAATCGGAATTTATAACGCCCCTTAAATCCCCCACCCCCGCAATACCCCTTGGGGGTCAATTTTTTCAAAACCCATTTTGTAGCGGATATTTACTCCATAAAAGAAACTTACCTATACCAATTTTCAAGCAGGTAGGTGAAGTAGTTTAAAAACGGATATATTGATCTATTACGCCCCTTAATCCCCCGCAACGCCACTTAGAAGTCTGTTTTCACAAAACCCGTTTTGTAACTGATCATTATTCTACGAAAGGAATCTATTAATCAAATTTAAAGACATTATGTGTAGTCACCAATAACGTCAACTTGGTGAGATTTGCGCCGGCGAAACGGAAAAGTATCATGTGTATTAAAAATAATATGGAAATAAGAAATCAAAATTGGTAGCAACATTTAATTACTCTTGTTTTGTGTTGGGGCGGGGAGAGGATGAAATTAAAAAAAAATTGTACTTTTTTGTTTTGCCAGCGCAAATCTCGCTTATTGGCGACAACACACAATATACACATAAAAAATGTTGGTTCGCATGGGTTTTTAATCAATTTTGGATGCATTCTGATAAAGACGTCACGGATAAGAAAATACCACAGTTTGTTTTGAAAATGTAGTGGTAAAAAGCCATCAGCGGAAATATTCAGTTTGGCGACTTTATACTTGCACCGGGGAAACAGAAAATTACCAAACACATTTGTAAATAAACTATATTTAATGATTTGTAACATGGTTAATTGTATCAATTCGTGGATAATGTGTTTGATTCAGTGTTCCTTTGTAGAAAGGTCTTTTTTTCTCAAGCCATGTTATTCTCAAATCTTTGAATTTACGTGAGGTGCAAAGATACAAAACTAATACTTTCGAAAGTAAACAAAAAAATTGTCTAAAGATCTTTAAAAATGTTTCCTTGATGCCATATTTGTTTCTTACTTGAACATCATTCTGTAACTAACATTTCAAAGAAAACATTTAGATTTTACATTATGTCCCGTTACCATTATATGTTTTAAATAAGTGTGAAAATATCGCAAGGAATACTTAAGTTATAACCATAACACGCATTTTCGACCTCAAATTGTTTTGTTTCTTTCCTTATTGTAATCATCCGTCTCGCTAATTCCTGTTTATTTACTTTTGATGCCAAATTGGCGCATTTTGGCTTTTGTCTGCCTATCTCTCTCTCTCTGAAATATTAAACTTTCAATTATCTACTACTATCACCAAAGAAGTTGAGCCAAACTAGCAGTAACCGGTTCTCCGAAAATTCACCAGGACAAAAATACTTCAAGTGGTGTGGTTATAATGAATACCGTAAATTTCTTTTACTTTTTTAATATAAATCCCGAGTTTGGGTATGTTTTTCAGGATAAAGTTGTAAAGTTATCAGCCTCACGAGATTAGATATTGCCAAAGCCTATCTATGTAATTCTGAAAGTTGTCTGCATTTATATCGCGTGATTCAAACAAAGTTTAAGAAAACTGCGATTCAAAAAATATATTTTCGATATTTTTTTTAATGATAATTGTTTTGGAAATAATTTCAAGCTTTCTTAATATAGTATTATTAAGTCAAATTTTGGGGTTTAAAACTTTTAAATATGTTTAAATTCGTTAATTTTTTTTACCTTAAATGGTTTTAATGGTTTCAGTTATAACGAACATGGTTGGCGACTACTTTCTCTAGTTGTCGCTAACACGAACTTTGGTAATATTACTAGATGGTATACATAAACTGCAAACATATTCATAGAGCAGAATTTGGCTTGTTTTTTAAGGGGAGTCAATAGGGTAAACACCTTTGGGAAGTCGATTTTGAGTTTCTGATATTTCTAAAATCCCCAAATCAGGAACTTTCCAATGATGTAACGTACTTGCCATTTTACTAATTAAAAGTATGTTAAAATGATTTTTAAAAAATAATCAGCTGATGAGCCACGCCCCCTTTGACACATAGAAATGTAAACATTGATCTTTTAAATCTGGGAAGCTTTTCCAAAGCCACTCTCTGTTTTATTTATTCATACGCAATTAACTGTAGATTGACTGCAAGCGTACCTGTTAGAGTTGTTTACCTATTTTGGAAGGAATACACGTTTTTCTTGTTAGCGTTTTAAATATTTCGATATTTAAAATTTCTGAATATCAAAAATTTCAAAATTTCAATATGCCAAGATCTACGAAAGTGTTCAAAAAACGTAAAGGTACGTTTTATAAAGGTAAGAATACCTTCAACCACACTAACAATACTCTAAATACTAACGACAGTAATGTCAATCCTCAAGCTGGACATGCACATGACTCAAAGGAGACATGTGCAAAAGAAAAGAAAATTCCCAATTTAAATGGAAGTTTTTCTTCCTATGACAAAAGTGTAGGTATTATTAATGCCATTATGAATTTGAATATTCTGGCATTTGTTTTCAAGAATGAAGTTCACTGTAAAATGTGTAACAGTGGCTTAAACATGCAAGTTTTAAAGGTAAGTCTGGACTGGCTATTACATTTGTCCTGAAATGTTGTGCTTGTCCATATCGTGTAGGATTCTCTTCTTCAAATTTTCATGAAGGAACGCAAATTGCTACAATAAATACCAGGTTTGTATATGCTATGTGTTCCATTGGAAAAGGTGCAGAAGCTGGGAGAATGTTTTGCGGCATAATGAATCTTCCTCAATCACCTACAAGGTTTTCTCCTTACGGTAAGCGAATCTTAAATGCTGCAAAACTTGTTTACGAGGACTCCATTCAAAATGCTGCGAAGGAAGCTATTTGTGAAAATAAAGGTAATAATAATATTGCAGTCGCTGTAGATGGGACATGGCAGAAGCGCGGTTACTCATCAGTGAATGGTGCAGTTACTGTGACCAACATTGATACAGGTAAGGTGATAGATGTTGATATTCTTTCAAAATATTGCATATGTAAAAACTTACCTTCTCATCAGAAGGATTGTAAAAGGAATTACGTTGGATCTAGTGGAGCCATGGAAATTCAAGGTGCGTCTAAAATTTTTCAACGGTCATTATCTTTGCATAATGCCCGATATATTACTTAGGGGATGGAGATTGCAAAGCATTTGATGCTGTTAGAAAGAAAAACATCTATGGAGATGAATACCCAATTGAAAAATTGGAGTGCATTGGACATGTCAAGAAGCGCATGGGAACAAGATTACGCCGATTAAAAACTCAATTGAAAGGGTAAATCTTGTCAGACGGTAAGTGTTTAAGTGGAAAAAATCGTTTGACTGAGCATGAAATAGATAACTTACAGTTTTACTATGGATCAGCTATTCGGAGAAATTACACCAGAGTTCAGAACATGCGGCAAGATATCTGGGCCATTTTTCTGCATAAGCTGTCAACAGATGAATATCCTCAACATGGTTTTTGTCCTGTTGGTGAAGATTCATGGTGTGGATACAAAAAGGCTGAAGCATCAGGTAAGTCTTACAAACATAAAAATAGTCTTCCGGTCGCTGTTGTACAAGAAATGCGCCCTATATTTAGAGATCTTTCCCATCCTGATCTGTTGAGAAAATGTTTGCATGGAAAAATACAAAACCCGAATGAAAGTTTTCATAATGTCATATGGTCACGTGTTCCTAAAACAACATTTGTACAGATTGAAACACTTTCACTTGGTGTTTATGATGCTGTTTGTTCTTTTAATGATGGTAATGTATCCAAATTAAAAATGCTGCAGAAAATGGGAGTCGAGCCTGGAGAATATTCGGTAAGTGACATGAAAATTCTTGATAGAGAAAGGTTAATGAAAGCAGAGTATGCTTTTTCTGGAAGAGCGAAGAAAATTAGAAAAGATAAAAGAAGAAAAAGAAAAAAAGAAGATAATATTAAGAAAAATAAGGTAAAAACCGGTTACAGTGCAGGATCTTTTTGATGAGGTAAAATTTTATACCAAAAGCTACTGTTTTCTAAAAATTTTCTTTTCTAAACTGTGTTTTCTCTTTTCTATAAATCTACTGTATGCATGAACTGGAAATTTTTATTTTATATTTCATATATATTCTTGTGTATACTGAAGTGAAATTTTTGAAATATTCCTCAGACATTTAGCTAAAAAATATATGTCGTAACACAGAAAAGGAAAATTTTTTTTAAATTCCTTATTGTACTCTGCAAAAATTATTTTTTTAAACAGTCTGATCAATTTTTTAAAAAAAAAATTTCACTTCTGTATAAAGATAAATGTTTATTTAATGCACACACAAATTTTAAAGCTTTAGTGTTCAATAGTTTCTTAGTAAAATGTACATAAATATATCTCAAAATGCAATGCCCTTTTTCGTTGCACGAAACTTGTTACATACCAAAAAATACACAAATTTCATGTTTAAAAACACAAAATCAGTTTTATTGTTGTTGTTTTGGATACCATTTATGTAATATTTTAAGAATCCTTTTAATTCTGATACTTTAAGAAATTGTGTTTACATGTGAATTTATTCTAATGAAACTTTTCGAAATGTCGTATAATGATGTATTACAAAAGTCATATTTTCATGTATTGACACATTTTCACATGGTATTTATGATGATTTATAATAATCTTGAATGACAATAATGTATCAGAACAGAAAATTCTTCAAAAATTGATGCATAATTTGAGAAAAATGATGCAAATGCTATAAAATATCTCGATAGATTAAAAGTGAAAAATTCTATATATGTATTTTCTGAGAAATCTAAGTAAAATGTCTTAAAAGTTATTGAGAGAATTAGCTAATATTTAAAAAAATAGCGCAAATACAGATTGTAATTCATAATTTTTTTGAAGTGACATTTTATAATAAAAATGCAATTATCTCAAAACGGTGTTTTTAAAAATGCGTGTATCATTTTCTCAAAACTTATTCAACGGAAGCACTTGCAATCTTCACTGAATATTACTGATATCTAACTATATAAATTCACGGAGCTTTTATTAATATTCCCATAATATTTTTGTAAAAGTCAGTTTTCGTGAGAAAAAAAATGACATTTTTCAAAAAACTCATAGTGATAATGTTGCGATGAATGTTTTTGAAAAAACTAAACAATATATTTGAAAAAGCTTCCAATCGTTTTAAATAAAAAAGTCTAATTAATATACAGAAAAAAATTTAAGTCTGTACATTTAATAGTTTCTGAGAAACCGGTACATAAAAATGTTCAATTTAACATTAGCGGGATAGGGGGTACCGACAAACCTTAATGTGTGGCGGCATTTCGTTGCATGATTCCTTATAAAAGTAAATTTCCTTATGTCAAGGAAGGATATTTACGTTATAAAACGTTATCATTGTATCAAATTATTAAGGAATTTTGTATATTTATTGTTAACATATTGAGTCATCACAAAACATTTGTCTGTAGATGAATCTTAGAGTAATAAAGAAAAATTTAACTGTTTAAAAACAATAGATTTAAATATGATTTTTCTTCGAGTTAATTTTTTGATAAACTTTTGATTTCATTCATCAAAGTATTTAAGATAGCTTTATTTATATAAAAATAACATTGTAAATCGAATTATCGAGGGATAGTTTTTGATATTAAATATGATTTGATGGTCATAAAAACACTAGTTTGTGCATAAATCTGGTTGACTATAGCATTTTCTTAACCCTTTTCACTATTACTATACTATTACTATTGCTATTGTAATTACTAACTATTGTTAATTATTCTATTGCTATTATAATTACTAACTATTGCTAATTACTATTGCTATTGTAAATTTGTGGATTTAAAAGAAATTATTCTTTGTGAAGAGGTCGACGCGCTTTGAGTATTACTCTATTTTTAGGACTCACTGCAGGAGTACTTACCTTTGGTCTTGTTCGAATCTTCCGTCGTACAATCTCAGTTAAAGGAGGACTTACCTTTTTTGGAGTTGGACAATTCTCCTTTTCCTGTAAAGAATGATTAGTGTTAGGTTCTAGAGTTGGGCTCACTTTTTTTGGCGCCGGTGGAATGGTCTCAACCTGAAAATTAGTGTTAACCTCGATATCAATAATTTCACTCGCCTTTTTCTTTTTGGAGATTCTTACCTCAGGTGAGTCCTCCCAATCCATTGGTTCAGGCTCCTCGCAGCAATACTCCCATTCCATCTCCTCAATGTGGACCTCAGTCGGCTCCCAGTCCATGGGAAGGACTCCTGAAATGAAAATCTCCGCAACAGTTAAAGAAGGTGTCATAGTTTCACGCCAAAAAGGATTCAAAGCAAATTTAATACAAACTAAATTTTTAGAAGCTTAAAAATACTATGAAATCTAATTAGAAAGAAAGAAAATAAGAAATTCAACACATCACAGTTTGAATTTTTAGTCAATAAAATTACGTATTTTAGGTTTTTTTTGCGGATTTTTCCAGTATCAAGAAACGCAACCTCACTCTTTAAAATAAGCCAAACTGGCGAAATTTGCTTAAAATTTCGTGTTCTATGAATTTTAGCCAATCAGAAGGAAGAAATTTAAAGTGAAAGTTGAAGTACATAAAAAATTAAGAGTTGAGTTGTTTCAAATAAATATGATTGTATTTCTTAAATAAAATCATATTATTAAAAAATTATTTTCATAATTCTCTACATATTACATTACTATGTAATTTTGTAAGTTTTCAAAACTCAATGAATTAAATAAAATATATATTGAAAATCATTTTCGTTTGAAATTTTAAATTCAGTTTTTCTGCGTTACTCTAACTATAAACAAATGTCTCGTTTCACAATAAAAATTTTGATTTTGGAAGATGAGCTGCTATTTTAAATGTGAAAGTAAAAAAAGCTGCAATTTTGTAAATTGAAAAATCCAATGTTTAAATAAGAATAAGGTAATTTTATTCGAGCTTTGCAACATAAATGGAAGCCTATTTAAATTCTATAATTCTGTTTCCTTTTTTATTACAAATTCTATCAAGTACCAGCTTACGAGCTAAAGGAAGCTGGCGCAAATGAAATATGTCTGGAAAGTATTTATCTCGTGGTATGAAAATTAGAAGAGGAAGTTGCCACTTAAGTTATGGACCTTGTCTTCCAATAATGCTTCAATATAACGAAGTATATTTGTTGTAAGGAGATATTACGGAAATTCGATGAAATGTGAAGTTAAACACATTTAATACGTTTGGAATAGCTTTCCTTACATTATAATTCGATGGTTTTTTTATTATTTGTGTGTGATTTGATGCTAATATTTTAAAACTATAATTATGAATGTTTGCATATATTGTCATGCGAATTTACATCCTGGCTTAAAAGTTACTTTATTACAACTGATTTTCATATAGTTTCTGTAACACTTCCTGAGATCATAAAATTTAGTTCAAAATTAAATTGTAAACTGTACTAAATTCTCCTATAATTAAAGAAAAAGCCGGTACTTACGTACTATCTCAGCAATACCAACATTCAAGATAACTCGCCAAGTTCGTGACTCCGATTTTGCACGTGTCATGCGCGCTGGTTCGGCAACTATGTGCTTCATTTTATTTAATTTAGTCAATACAGTTGCAATAATACGTAAGTACCAAAAAGCGAAATAATTTTTTTCATAAGGACAGCATTTGTAGAAATTAACGTATTATTGCAACCTGTTGGTGACATTATATGAAACGATGCCCCTGCTGGCAAATTCAGCTCGTACGACACATAGAAAATTGGTAGTTGTCAACTTGGAGAGTTATTGATAGAGTTGGCGATTGTTGCGATAATATATAAGTACCCATTTTTACGTTACATAGTCATTAGTTCCAGTGATATTGAAGGTTGATAAATTGAGAAGCGATATATAAGTATAATTTTTTTTAAAAAAATGTCGCCAAAAATGATACAACAGACGCCAAACGGAATATTTCTACTAGTAACCTTTTACCACCACATTCTTAAAACAAATCATGGACTTTTCTTAGTAGTATCTTTTTCGTAATACATCAAAAACGGATGAAAAACCAATAGAAACTAATGTTCATTTTTATGTGTATATTGAGTGTTGTCGCCAATAATACGAACTTGGCGAGAATTGCACCGGCAAAACGGGAAAAGTAACAAAAAATATTTCTACATTAGTTTTCAGTGCAATATATTGGTATTTAAATATTAAACCATCAACAGTTTTCGCCAAATCAAAAGCCGTCGCCAAATGCCCTTATGTTCATTATACAGAGAGAAAAACGTTCGGAATTTGGCTCAGTGAACTAGTTGAAGAGCCATGGGGCAAATTCCATATTATTTACTGTCAAAATTAATTGAAAACATGTAGGTAATATGTATTTGGGTACTTTGCCATTTCACCTGCGCGGGTGATAGTCTCCAAAATGAAGCAACCGGCTCCAAACAGAGTATTATCATTAGCAACTTTTTTCGGCTCATTTTTAAAACAAATCGCAGATTTTTTTAGCAGTCTGGTTGGAGCTCCGATGGCCAGCTTTCGAATGGATGTACCGTTCAGGACCGCGGGCGAATAGCCACCTTTGTGAAAGCTCTTGGTCGGAGTAAATCGCGAGAATTGTTGTCCAGTTGATGTACTCTGTTGCTGAGCAATGCGCTATTCTGACTGGTATCGGGTTCTTTTCGCTTGTAGGACGACATATCGGATATCCACTGCATTTGTTTTCCTAGGGCGGCGACCACCAACCTACCTATGGCTTAGAAGGCTTTTCCAAGAGCGCGAAACGACACTTTTGTTGATTCCTAGCTCTTCAGCTCCACTGGTCAAACTACACCCCTCCTCCAGCTTTCTGATCATTCTACTAAGTGTGAAGTCATCCAGGTGATTTATTTTAGCCATATTTTAGGGGGGAAAAGCACTTGAGACAAGTGCCTTTAATTTCTTTCCGTTCATCCTTTTACTGTAGCCTTGAACTGCGCGCTCCCACTGCACTCGTTCGTGTACAACCACGTCGCCTGAGACGTTTTGTTCCTAACATTTGAATATGCATCACCTTTCTACTGCATTGAGTGTTCATTGTGCTGATCTCAATAACTCCATTTCTGCAATTTCATGACTATCTGCTTTACATTGTTGCTTATATTTTGCACACCAGTTTACTTGATTCTGCTTTCTAAAGCTCAAACTTATTGCTGCAGTGGTCTGTGGCTGGAGAGTCGTGGGTTCGTGTTCTGGTATCACTGTACAGGGAGGATGCATTTTAAATCTGTTGTAGCTCAAAGCCCTCACGTTGGCATTGTATGGAATTTCAGAAGGTGGGGTTCCAGCTCAGGTTTCGCCCTCATCATTTAATTGCGAGCATCTGCTCACGTTTAGGTGGGGATTAACAGAAGGAGGAGACTTTTTCAACAAACAACAATTTTTTTCTATCCTTTTGTGACGGATCTTTACGCGGCTCTACTAATCCCTTCACAGGACTCTTTTAGAAAAACATTTATTTCAACCAACTTTCACCGAGTAAGGAAGCGTGATTATGCAAATTAAGTATATATAAATTCTGTATTCGCGGGTTTGAAGAATTAGTCGGCCAAGAGCTGGCGAGTTAGTTGGTTAGTTGAAGAGTGAAGTATCGTGGATTTATTAAGTGCATTTGACGTTTATCAATGGAAATTTACTGATAGTGGATCAGTGGACGGTGATTATATCCAGATAAGGATCGCCTTCAAGATTCAAGTGTAAGACTCAACTTCATAAAAGTATAGGTATCGTGATCCTTATTTAAATAGAAGTTAGCTTATTAGTGAGAGACGTAGTTTACATTGAGCGTGTTTAAGCTATCGTGGAATCAGTTGAGGATCCGTATTATTATCCCAGACTATTGAGTCTCACCTCCGCGCTCTACTATCTGATTTGTTATCTTCATTAGATTGTTATTGTGTCTACTTGATGCTTTGGTAACAATAAAATAATTAGTGGGAATCATGTCTGTGGATTATTCGGTTTCTCCCACACACCTAGCCGGGTCTGCGGGTAGACAAGGGGTTTCAGAGGGAAGCAGGAACCAACCAGCATTATACTTTTAATTAATTCTTAACAAACTTTAATTTAAGTCGACGTGAAACATGTCAGTTTTGGAACCTACTTTAAAGGCCGATAAAAAAAATAGTACTTATCAGTCAAAGCAGATATTCAGCTGCTTTCATTAACATCCTCAAGAGTCGTCTAATCCTTTTCTGTCCACGTAACGGCGGATCAACTCCTATTGTACAAATTATATAACTGTTCATACTCTTTGCTCTAATTGTAAAAGTGTAATTTACATGTATTATGTAGCTCTATAAATTATTTGTGATGACTATTTGTGACCCAACTAAGAAAAACACCAATGATTAACAGGTACACAAAAATGTGTCTCGATGGTGACCCGGTGACCATATGAAAGACTTTCAGAGCGCATTTGCGCTGTCCTGATCTATTCTTGTTTAATAAAGGACTCGTAACCAAACAGAACAAGTTACGTTTTGTTTTTTCAAACACAATTCCTTAAAGTGTCTGATGTACTCTAAATGTATCGAGGTTAGAGTAGAACAGAGTGGTAGGTCACAGGTTCAGGGTTCAAACCCCGGGCTGGGCAAGGTCGACTCAAACTTTCATCCCTTCAGTGGGTCGATAAATAATTTCCAAGCTTGCATCGGACTTCAGACTGACCAATTGATCGATACATTTGCTTATGCACCTCAACGATCAAGGTCATGTAAACTGAAGCGGGCACAGTAGGCATTGGTCCTCTACGGACTGTTGAGCCACTGAGTTTAGTTTATAGTGTAGAGAACAGAACGAAGGCAAGAACACGGATGTTGACCTCGCTATCTAACTGTGCCTAAAAATTACGAAACATCTTTCTTGTTGCTTCTAGGTCTGCGATACTCAACCTGCGGCCCATGGGCCGCATGTGGCCCCCGGACCTTTCTGAGTGGCCCGGTCAGTGCCCGTTGCTCTCACAAACTCAGTTATTTAAGAACGATGCATGAAAAAATTAGCGAGAAATTCTCTCAATCAAGTATGTCAATTTAAATATCGTTCTCGTGCAAGATAACTTTTTTTCTTTTTGTAATTGATTACAAAAAACAAACAAACAAAAACAGTGGGGGAGTGACTATTATATGGGTGAAACTAATTCTTAACTAACCCTAAAGTCTTCTAAGCGTAAAATATCTGAAGAGTGTATGATTTCAAGACGATGGGAGTTTTGACTATTTCTTAGGGAAACATAAACATGCAAGAACAAATTGTTTGGTTTGTTGTGAAAATGTTGTGGTATTATGACAAAATGCAGAGATAACCAAAGCATTCTATAAAATTTCTTACATTATATATATTCATAAACATATAAAGTTAAGGATAGACATATGAATTTATAGAGAAATTTTTAGCGTGTTTCTTAAATAATACCAATGTATTCTTAGATTAATTTAGTTATTTATTAAGATATTTTTTTTTAGTAAAATAAAAAAAGTATTTGAATACATCTGAAACAAAAAGGCAAGAGCAAGTCTGAACTAATTTTAAGCAAATAATACTGATTTTAGTCTGTAATTCAGTACAACCTATTTGCTACCCTCCTTTACTTGATAAATAAATATCTGAAATAAAATAAGCGAGGCTTTGTTTAAAGAAAAAATTAAATTATATCATCTTTGTTTTTTTGAGAGTAGAATACGAACAAAGGCCTTGAGATCATTGATGAAAGGAAATCAAAGTTACCCCATAACTGGGTAAAGATTCATGAAACTTCCCGTATTTACTCGAATCTAAGCCGCTCTTTGTTTTCAGTGTTAATGGTACTGAACATTGGGTGTGGCTTAAAATAAAAGGAAAAAACATTCGTTGGAGGAGGCAGATAGAGCAATTACGCAGCTTCATGTATGTATAAAAATGGGATAATAGCCTTTGTTGCTCAATATCCCAAAATAAATAAATAAATTTAAAAAAAATAAATGTATTAAAAGATTATAATACTGGTAAAATAATTAATTATACAGTATTTATTAGTTGTTTTAAAAAAAATTTAATTTTGCAAAATTGGATATCTCAATAGAGTATATGTACGCTATTTTTTATTTTCCACAAAAATGTGTTGAGAATTTGGGGTGCGGATTAGAATTGATAGCGGCTTAGATTCGAATTAATTTGGTATTTTTGTGAGTTGAATTTGATGGAGTTTTATTTTGAGTTTTAAATTAAATCCAAAATTATGAAATATAATATTTTGATCAATTTTCCGAATTTTAAATGCCCTTGATTCCCCCCCCCCCCTTTATCCTCATGTGGCGACCAGCTTGAAATAGTTGTCATACGTATGTGGCCCGGTCGAAAAAAAAGGTTGAGCACCCCTTCTCTAAACACTAAAATATTCTTAATTTTTTTTCTTTTAAAATTATCAAAGTCCTAAAAAATAAATCCTGCTCCTGTTAATAAATCACCTGTTTCTTGTTTTAGTTTCCTCGATGTTTATTTGCAGCTGCTTGTTCTGCCTCTCTTCAGTCAAGTTTGCACAAGAAAGATGGCAACGATGATTGAGATCGGAGAAAGGATCCTGACGTGTTGGAAGGATGGATGGGGTAAAACTAAGTGAATACGAACAACAAAAACACAGAAAGAAAAATCAGTTCCTTTGCTGTAAGAATATAATTTTTTTCTTTTTACTTTGGCAATGTTTATCCTTTCACACGTGGTTTTGACTTCCAGATCGTCGATGACGTCAGTCGTTTAATGTGTTTAAAAAGATACGGTTTTGCTTGTGGTAAAGAACGTATTTTGGGGTAACTTGAAAGGAAAACACTAAAATTATCATCCATTTCTTTTACTCTTTGGAATAAAAGAAAATTATTTAAAATATGTAATTTATAATTTTTTACGCTGCAAGTCAACTTTTCTAAATTTATTTTCATTCCAGCTTAAAAATATTTTTTTCTAATATATGTAAGTCAACGAATGTATTGTCTGATTTATAGTGGAGGTCGGATGTTAAGGATTCTAAGGAATACTTTGTTCTCTGCAAGTAAATATATTCGATATATTTTTTTTGAAGATTGAAAGATCATTGGTATTTACATTTTGCTCAATTTAATTTTTAAAAAAAATATTTTGCATATGTATTGTTATTTTAGATTATTTTCACTAGAATGCATTGAGTAATACCCGAAGTACGAAACGTATACTTAAATTTTTAAAATATACATAAATAAACAAGCAATATAAAAAAAATTGAAATCAATTCCTACTTAGGTCAAACAAAATTTCTATTTTAGTTACTTTTTATTAAATAGTTACAATTATTATAAATATGTGTAACATAGGACAGAATCACAATATTAAGTGACAAAATAGAATATTTTCCTTACAAGTTTCCATTTTCCTTTCAATGTAATTTTTCTGTATTCCTTTCTATATTGTGTTGAACTATTTTTTGTTTGCTTGTGTTTCTATTTATTCATTAACTAAATTTAGTTATTGTAATAAAATTGTATAGTAAAAAAAAGAAATCACATCCTCAGAAATTAGGCCATCCCAGGTGGAATTCCAACCAGCGACCTTTGGATTAGAAGTCCATTGCGCTACAAGGACACAGCTAACGACATTATTTTCTATATATCTTGTTTCTTTCGTTTGTTACTATTTTTCATTTTTTTAAATTTAATCAATGAATTAATATTTGAGAAAACTATATAAACATCAAATGTTATCCAACACAAGTTTTAAAAAATGCATTTGAACTTGAATGGATGAATATAAAGTATTTTATTAACGGTTGAAAATTTGAACAAGATACATAAATAAAAAAATATGCATAATATAGGGAGAGAGTGAACTAATAGTAGGAATTGAATAACCAATGATACGCACTGACAGTTTTTTTTTTTTTTATATTTCGTAATGAAAAAAAACATTAAGTTTCTTTAAATAAAGTGTAAACTAGATGGCGGGACATCAGTGTTTTTACTGGATGAAAACAAGGTGTAGTGTAATTCATTAATTTAAATCCGCAACACAAGTACTAAAAATGTAAATTCCGGACTTACTGTAATCGAAACGAACCTTTAAAATTGACAATTTATTAAAAAATGACATTTTACCATTCTAAATAATAACGATATTTTTAAACATTTTAAATTGTTTTCATCACTGGTGTAGCTTGGGGGGCCCTGTATCAAAATTCCTTCGGGTCCCTTTTTAGATATGGGAGCCCTGTTAGCGGGGCTGTAGTTACATATGTTGGGGCTTCCGTATAATTGATACGGTGGTAGCTATATATATAAGCCCCTGGCTTTAATTGAATTCAAAGTTCAGACGCTGGCAGGACCGGATTCACATATTTCTCCTCCCTAAGTCAAAAGAATAATTTTGCACATATAACCCCCCCCCCTCCTGTATTTATTTATAACGTTCTTTTGAATGTTGGCTAGTTTGTACTTGCCGAAGAATATAAAATTCAATAACGAAATCGAAAACATTGCAAATGTTGTTGGTTATTTCTTCCAAATGCTGGGGCCCTAGACTACAGCCTTGGGTGACCCTATGGGAGATCTGACACTGGATATTAGAAATGATTCTGATACTTCAACAGTAATTTTTAAACAGGAAAGCCAAGAGAATGAAGCACTAACTCTTGTCTTTTGATCATCTTGCATGCTACGATTTATTCATTTCTACTGTGAAGCACACCAAGTATATTGTTTTCCCTGTAATGATTCACTGCTTGTGGGAAAGAGAGTTTTACAAGGAATCACACGCTTAGCAACAGATTTGATCACAAATTATGTTGCTAAAGAACCTTCGAGAAGTCTCTGGAATAGATCTTTCTGGAAATTTCCACGAGTTTATATCGGAGGTCTGTGGAGGTAATAGTTCAAAAGTCAGTCAGTCGAGATTAAACTCTGCTTGTGCGTTGTCTTCGATGAGACTGAGAGACTTTATTTACCTGAGTTCCTGCTAGTAGAACAATACTAGAGAGTCGTTTTTGAAGCTCTGTTGTTTAAAAGGAGTGCATTTTTCCATTACCGAAAATAATCTATTTTAATAGTTATTTGTGTGTATACGTCAATTTGTTTCCGAGTAGTCATTTGTTCATAATTGCTCATTAATAAATTTAACATCATTCACACACAATTAATTGGGGTCGTCGGGCTGTTTTTTACCCACTCGAAGTTGCAACACTATAATTCCTTCAATGATTACGCAACATACCAGAAACATCAGGCATATTTCTTTTTTTTTTTTGTATTTGCAATATTTGATATTACTTAGGAATTTTACTCTCTTGCTTTCATTTTACGTATGAATTAGGTTTACTATTCGTTTGCCTACACTTATAAACTCTATTTGAATAGCCAAATATATTTCTAACGCAAAAATATATTCTTGGCGTGTGAGAGACGCCTCGCGATAAAAATATGTTTCTGTAAAGATTGACCTTGACGATGAGTTCATGGAACAACTGGTTTAAACAGTGACCCCCTGGCTCCTATCTGGAAAGTATTTCAACGTATCTTGCAAAATAAAGTCTAAATTTTTCTTTCATATCAGTAGGTTCGTGATTTGAGTAATGGTTGTAGACTGGAAAATTGTAGAATTGCAATGGTCAAAAACAGCAGAGTTTTACGGTGATGAGAGCAAGGCTTCTCATTGGTTGGTAGTGCAGTGCAATTTGGCTCTACATTGGCTGCCCTAGAGGGACGGAAGAAGTGCATTAAGCTGATAGGCGGAGCAAATGCAGCATGGGAAATAGTATAGAAACTTTAAATAAATAAAATGTAAATGAGAATAGATAGAAAATTTGTTGAGGGGGGAAATTAAGGTTGATTATATGAATTTAGAACAATTCTTTTTTTAATTTTGTAGTGGTGAACGTTGTCGTTAATGCTGATCACATTGTGATTTTCGTTCATGAAAAATCTTAAAAAAATTAAGTAATGGATTTTTTTAAAAAGGATTTTTTTGAAAACTTTAATAGCGTAATAAATATTTTTATTTCTCATGTGTCTGTTTGCTTTAACGAATCATTATTATAATGGAATTTTGTACATTACCTAGAATTTTTATATTAGTTTTTGCAGCATAGCCTTCTTTTGTGAACAAGCAAACGCTATAATTGGTCGCATACCAGTAGTGTAGAAAAGTACTTTTTAATTTATATTTAAATTGGAGAGTGTTCTAGCAAAATTAGGAGGAAGTTAGTCTCACTGCCATCCAGAACTTATCTCACCTTAGAAACCAGAATTATCTGCCACGTCTAGTTGTCCAACATAATAAAAACTAATTCTGCTTGCCCCTCACGAGAATAAACAAATGTTCTTATATCATTTCTGTATTTCTCATAGAACGAGCTCTTTTTATGCCTCATTTAGCACTTGTTCAAAGATACGATGAAAACAATTTATGGGTACTAAATAATTTTCATTATGTGTGAATAGTGTTGTTCGTGGGGGAGATTTTCCCCAAATTGAAAATTATATTTAAAACACTAAAAACGCACGAAAATAAACAAGCATATATATAGGGTGCCCGAGAAATATGACTACGTTGTCCAAAGTTAATTAAAAATAAACAAAGATTTTCACTTAAGGTTTTCTATCTTCAACAAAGAAAAGATAAAAAAGTTTCTGTGAAATGAAATGAAAAATAAAGGGCGCAAAGGCCACGTTTTGTAACATTCTCGTTTCAAAGTGGCTTCATTTCAAGAACAAGAGCAAGTTGCATAATGGTTTAACGAATTGAAATCTGCATCACGTGTAGAGCGTAAATGGGGCCCTCACACTGGAGTCTGGAAGGGGAAAAGAGCTCCCCTGGGGATGGATAGAAAGAGGAAGACCAATAGCATGGCCATCCAGATCTCTAGACAAAACTTCTTCTCGTAAGGATACGTAAAAATATTATCTACCAATCTTCGATTAGTGACACCCAAATCTCTGCCCCGCTGATCTTTAGGCACCCAGAGCTTCAGGCCTAGCTGATTATTACCAACTCTCGGATTTTTAAGCCTAACCCTTTTTCTCTACCGGGGAAGGGGGTGCAGCATTACCCTTTGTTTACCATTAACTTTGTATAAAGGATCAAATTGCATACTGTATATAATTTGTAAGTAACTAACACTATTTTTTTTGTTGTATTGTATTGTTGATTAACTTCAAGTGAGTTATCTAAGGTTTTGAACCATGTTCAAGAGACGAGGACGACACCTATGCTGGTACATCCCTCTCCTTAATTCTACACCACAACAATAGGAGGACGTTTGAGCTTCGACAGATTCGATGTGCCTTACCGCCCTACACTGTGGGTTTTCAACGGTACTAGACTCGAATTCATGACATGCCGATCACAAGTCCGTTACATTGACCACTAGGCACTAAACTTGAAATAAAATTGCTTAGCCAGGTCTGTTCCGTCTTAATTTACTGAGCTTGTGCATCAGCAATCGATGACCCCGAGTCACACCATAAGTCGAATCACAGTGGCCATTCAGATTGTTGATTCTGCAATGCTTCATAGAAGGCGTCTTGAAATCTCGTACATACTCGATGTGTTGTACGCATCTAATGATGCGCACATTGAAATTGAGCAATAAGCATTGTGAAAAAACTTTTACGTTTCATTTATGAACAACAATAACAATAAAAACTGTAAGTGAATATCTTCATTTTTTATTTGTTATTAATATTTGAAAGTGTAATCACATTTTTCGGACACGTCCGATATATTTCTTTACACATAATTATCACGACTTAATAATAACGCTTGTAGATTTTGCAACCACGAAACAGCATTTAAGGTATCCGAACACGTTGAAAATGACCGAATTCAGTCAAGACAGATATTTTTGTTTTTTATTTTATTCAATAGAGCTATCTTTTGACTTGACGAAACGTACTTTGTCTTGTTTCTACACTACTTAGAGGCCAAGTTACAATAAATTTTATAAATATAGAAAACCCGAAGTGGGTTTTTGATCTACCAGAAGTGGGCATTTAAATTGCTCAAAATCTATCATGGCGAGTCTGATGACTCAAAATATTACGAATGTATTTCTATAAAACTTCTTGAACCTGATATTTATGTTAATTCTAGAGAATGTACTAAAATATTTCTTATTGCATGAATACTTTTTGAGTTATGGCTTGTTATTTAAATAATGGTCTCATAAAAAATGTAACATTTCTTATAATGTTTACTCAATCAGCTCTAAAATATTCGAATTTTAATAAAAAATTAAAATTTTAGTGCATTTTTTAGATAAATGCATCTAATTTGTTTTAGTAATACTTTTACTAATATATGTTTATTATTTTTTTCTCTAACTGCTTAGAAGTTTTTCAAAAATATTGCTAAAATTTCACTTATAATTGCGATTTTTGTAAAATTCAGATAATTTATTTTAAATTTTGTTAGTAAAATAGAGTAATATTTATTGGTATTGAGTCCTAGAAGAGCATTTATAATGTTTTAGTATGCTATTTTGTTAAAAAGTACTCCGAACGTGTTCGGATACCTTAAGACAAACAAACGTTCTGTTTTGAGGAGCAAGCTTGCTTGTGCGCGCTTATTATCTCAACTGCAGTCGCACTTTTGAGTTTCGAGAAAAAATTAATTTATTACGTGACAAAAATGAATATTTTTTTTCACTCCTTCGCAAACTGCAATAAACGTCTGGGGAAAGAATATGAAGCTATTGACGTCACTTATGGAAGGGGGCATCCAGCCAAATCAGATTCGAAAGCAAATAAAATTAGGCGTGGACTAGAACTTCAGGGTTTTCTTGGAAAAGCCTCGGTCTCTTTCTACGGAGGGAGTGCTCTTAGAACTTAAAATACGATTTGAGCGGTTTTCAGCTGCATTTTCCCCTTGATTGCACACTCAAGGGGACTTTCTTTAAAAACTTCAGCAAGTTTAAAAATCGTTCTTAAGAGGAATTATCGGCGCATTTGTGTTGAGATTGAATGAAAAGAAATATCCGATAAAAAGTTTTATTTGTTCTTTATGTTTATTTTAACGCTATTTGGTGTTCCAGAAGATAAATTTGTTTTGAGAAGAGAAGAAAAAATAAATAATACTGTACTTTTTTGAAGTAAAAATGGCTAATGAAGACAATGGGATTTACGTATGCATCTCGCGGGAAATAATTAAAAAAGAAAGGATTAGGGTGATTCAATCAACCCGCGTGACAATTAACGTTAATATCGAGTGAATCCCTGTTCCCGGGTTAATTACAATATTTTTTAATCATTCGGTATAATAATGAAGACATTAAAGCTATAAAATAATTTCCGTGCGCCAGATCGCGAAAGCTTCCCACTGAGCGACGGCCAGGGAAGGTCGCAATTTGTCGATTATATATTGTAACAGAGGGGCTACAGCTTCTCAGCTCTCTCGTTACTTGTATGCAGCCACAGGAACCCGTGCATCAAGGGTGAATGTTACAAAAAGACTTCATGAGAGAGGGTTGTTTGGCAGAAGACCTGCTATTTGCGTTCCGCTCACGTCTACGAACAGGAGAGTTTGTTTGGTGCAGACAGTATAGAGATTGGAGTGTGGATCAATGGGTGACAGTTCTGTTCACCGATGAGTCCCATTTCAGCCTAAACACCGATTCTCGCCGTACGCTCATATGGAGAGAACCGGGGACCCACTACTTACACTCCGATGTCCTCGAAATCGACAATTATGGCGGAGGAGGTTTAATGGTCTGAGAAAGCATCATGTTAGAAGACCGTACATCTTTCCTTGTCTTTGAAAGAGGCTCTGATACTGGTGTGAGATATAGGGATGAGGGCTCGGAGCCCTATGCTTGCCTTTTCAGGACTGCATGTGGCCGCGTGCTCATTTTAATGGACGATAACACGAGGACACATAGAGCTCTTCTAATCGACGAATTTCTAGAGAGTGAGGATAGTCGCCATATGGATTGGTCAGCCAAGTCTCCAAACCTCAACCCTATAGAGCATGTCTGGGACTCTCTGGGGAGGGCCATAGCAAGTCGCAACCCCCTCCGAGAACTATCCAGGAAAGGAAAACAGCGTTACTAAACGAGAGGGACCAACTGCCACAAAAACTGGTAAACTGCTTTATTTCAAGTATGACATCACGCTTTGAGGCTTTTATAGCTGTAAGAGGGGGCTATACCCCCATTAACCCATTTTTTGTTTATTCTGCAGCCACTTTTTCATACCTTCCAACTCCAATGAGGGTTACGCACGATCATGCGTATGTATTGCAATTGTTGAATGGTTATATATTTTGTACTGTATCAAAGAGCATGTACATATCAAATTTCATTAAAATCTGTCCATTAGTTCTAGAGATTATTGATCAAGTCTGCAAATTCTCCTAATTTCTTACACCAGTGTACATTAGATACAGATGATAGCAGTGAGTTTTCAGTGTTTAGTGGGGTAGCCTTTATTTTTTATTACAGCTTCACATCGATTTTTCATTGAGTTAAAAATAGATTTAAGCTCTTCCTTTATTGTTACATGATGACAGGAAACAATTGTGACGGATCTATAAGGTTTTTCACTAACTTCTTCTTTTTACCTTTAATTCAATTATTTATTTCAACCAACCTTCATCGAGAGTCAGGCGTGATTTATGTAAATAAGGAATATTATATAAATTCGGTTTTCGCGAGTTGAAGAGAGCTAAGTAAGAGGAAGTGAGAAGTCAAGTGAATTAAAGATCGAGAAGTCGATACGTATTTGTTGACAAGCTAAGCGAGCTTGATATGTTTTGATGTGCGCGAAGAGAAGCGGATTTAAAGTATTGAAATTCACTATTGCGGAGCGCTGAGACTTGGTCAATTCATCCAGCTAAATAGAGTGCCTGAAGTTCTTGACGAAGGAACCGCAGCAGTAAAATATACGGTTAGTGACTTTGATTAAGAAAATCAGATTATTATTGTGAGGCGTAGTTGTAATTGTGCGCGTTTAAGCTGTCCTAGATTCAGTTGAAATTCTGTATTATTATCCGCTTGTATTGATATCTCACCTCTGCACTCCACTCTCGTTAATTTATCTTAATTAGTTGTATTGTGTCTATTCATAATATATAGATAAGAATCAATAAATCAGTTTGAATTGGAATCATGTCGTTCGATCAATTAGTTCCTCCAACACATGCAGCCGGGTTTTCAGATAGACAGGAAGGTATTAGTGTAAGGGGTGGCTACAGGTCACCACACAATTATATCATCATATAGTTCTCTTTTATTTCTTGAGTACATCATTCGGACAAGAGTTGTCCAACGGTGCCACAAGTTTTCGATAAGATTGAGGACAGCACTGTTTCCTGGGCAGGACAACAATAATATTTAGTCAAGAAGCAATGGCATCAAATCAAAGAGTAGATTGGATACCTAGAAAGAGATTTGTGACGAGAAAGTGATCTCTCCTATGTTAAAACTGCAAGACAGGTGGGTGGTTCAGTGACTACATCTGAAGACTGAAAGTTTTGTTTAAGATGTCAAGCGGCCAATTTAATAAAAAACAAAGCAGGAAAATGCCGAAAAAAGGTGCCCCCATTTGTTGATGAGAGAAGGACAAAAATACTATGTCTCCAAGGTAACCATCATCAGAAGTTATGTGAATGATGCTGGTCAGTTCAAAAACAATCAGGAGATAGACTGAGAGGTAGAATTATCTCAATTGACAGTAGTAATAAAAAGACTACGATGGGCAAAGGAACAGATTAATTGGACAAATTCTTTATGTTCACAAATTACATGAAGGGATGAAATTAAGATATTGTTATTCGGTAATGATTTTCCCTGACTGCATCCAGGCAACTGAGAAGTACCCGCACGGTTTTGTGATTTGGTCATGCATATCACATCGGTCGTCTCCATGTCATCGATGGGACACTGAATGTCAGAAAATGCATCGACATCATTCTAGAATCCAAACTTCTACCTTTCATAAGAGATTTATTTACCAACAATGCTTCATTTGTTTTTCAGCAAGATTCTGTTCCTTGCCATACAGTAAAGTAATTGAAAGACTGGTATCGTTCGAAGATCATTGAGTTAATATCCTGGCTAGGATACAGTCCTGACCTGAGTCCTATCGAAAACCTGTGACACCGTTTGAAAACTCATGTTCAAATGATGTACCCATGAAATAAAAATGAGCCACTGAAATGCTCACAAACTGAACTACTAATATACTAACACCGATCAAACGAGTAAATTTTTGTCAATGTCAATCCGTCACATCACTTCTGGACATATATAACCTGTTTAACGTGGTTCAGGACATAACTGGTTATCACAAACCAACTCAGACAGAAAAAAATATTTGTCCCAATTCATTCGAATATTTTTTATTTCCAATGGCGGATTACAAGACAACTGCAAACAAAATGAGAAGCAGAGAATATGACAAAAAACAAACAAAGGACAACACAAAAAATAATGAAAGAAAAAATAAGAAAAGAAACACAAGTTCACAGTATAGTCTATAAATCACACATTTTGTGTCTGGCCTCCCAATATCTACTCCACATGGATCCAGAGTTGAGTGCACGGCAGCGTGCCAAATGAATGGCGTCCATTTCTTCATTGGAGTCGCACAGTTTACAAAGTGCACTCTGAGCAATGCCTATCATGTTTAGATGCTTAGATAGGCAGTCGTGGCCAGTGGCAATTCGAAAATCGGCCACAGCTCTATCTCGTGGCCATTTTGGAATATGAAGGAGTTTGCTAAACCACGCCGTTTGTTGGGAGTGCAGTGTAGTCCACCTCCTCGTTGGTGCACCCCGGAAACGTAAATTATTACGACTAAGTGATCTACTACGTCGGCATGTGTCGCCTTCAGTGCTCTTCTCATTCGAATATTATAGTATATATAAAGTATTAATATCTTAGCATTAAGAATTCGATTGTATTGAAAAATATTCTTATCATTATTGATTTAAAAAGAACAGAACTTCCAAATAATAATTTCTAAAATTGATGTAGAATTATTTTTTACTCTTTCGCAACCCCGTACGAACAAAACCCGTTTTTAGGGGATCTCTACTCAATAAAATAAACATGTTTGCTGAATTTCAAGTCTAAATCTAATGGATCAAAAATATAATTTTTTTATTATTGCGTTCTAATAACCACCTTTGAGAGTCTATTTCTGTAAAACCCGTCCAACAAACCCGTTCACCTGAACAAAAGAGACCAAATTTCATCTCTATAAGTCTAATATTTCGAAAACGGGTATTTTTTTATCGATACACGCTGCGAACTTATAATCCTTGGGAAAAAAACACGCCCAACAACTGTCAAGTTTTTAAGTCTACTGGTTCAAAAACGGGAATATATATGTATCTAAAACCCCTGCAAAACCCCCATAGTGGCCAATTTTACAAAATCAGAAACGTTCTCGGGCATGCCTCCAAGTTTAGGAAAGCATAACACACACACACACACACACACATATATATATATATATATATATATTTATTTATATTGATTAAAACAAGTTAGTTAAAAGTATCTTTAAAAGAGTTAGAAGTTTATAGTACTGTTCATTCTTTTAAAAAACCTAACATAGAATGATATATTAAGAAAGGAAATTTTTTCTTCAGTCAAAAATATACAGCGGACCCAAAATTTTTCGTTCACTTACAATTTCCTACAAAATATAATGTGCTTTCGACCTATAAAAATTAATATATAAAATTGTAATTTTTTTTAGTACCTTGTCATGTTTTCCTTTTTTTTAAATGTGAAATCCTCACCAAATAGTTCTACTTAACTTAAATCATGTGATTTAAGAGTAGTTTTTAGAATTTGAGAACAATTACGGAGACACGAGTGGTGCACATTGAGAGCAGTGCGCTTGACATGTTGTTAAGAATGATGCCACTACCTATATCCAAATTTTGTGTGGATAATTTCAAATTTCTCTTTAAAATATTAAAATAGTTCTCATGGTTCACAATACCATTAAAAAATACCAAATTACCTGATCCAGAAGATGATTTGTATTATTTGCGTTATTGTGTATGTTACAGCTGTTAATTCATTTAGAAAAATAATGATACACATAATATTTAAATATTTTGTCTCTTATTTAAAGAATTTTATAAAGGTTTTTTGAAAGCATTCCCCCCCCCCTCCCCAAATGCTTTTAAATAAATTTTAATTTATTTATAACGATTTTTTTTAAAACTTCAAATACTTCTTGAATACATCATTTATGACTTTCTTTCCATAAGCATAATTTGTTCGTCAAAGATTTAGAAAATATTAATCATAGTATACAATGAAAAAATGCAATGCAAAGAAGGAAACGGCAAATTTTGAATCTTTATTTCAGTATCTGATATCAACATTAGTGTTTGAGAATAGTATTTCTTACACAGAAATTATTCCTACTCATTTCTTGCACAGAATGGTTAAGAAGTACAATACATGAAATGATCTTGTTTAACTTATGATTACTTCAGGTGTTTCAAATGTGTTTCTGGATTTCAGTATCCTCCTTTGTCAATGTTTTTTTTCCAATTACATATGGTTGTCACACGTAAAATACTCGTTACTTGTTTTGCAAAGCATTATTTTGAATTAAAAACAATTTTTTAAAAAAAATATCCAACTGCAGTTCAATATCTTCTTTTGCAAATATTTCCTATAAATTAATATTAAATAGTTATCTTTTATATTAACATATCTGAATAATTGATGACCTTTTAACTTCTCGAATATTCTATTTTGGTTTTTCTTGCGAAAACTTTCTTTATGTTCTTTTTCCTTGTTATTCATTCTGAAGTGATAAACACAAAGAAGTTACTTCTTTTCATTTTGACCATTTTGAAAAATAAAACTGAAACGTTTAGAAGTAATAACTTCAAAATTCAATTATATAGTTTGTGAAAAAGTCCCAGATGTCAGGGTTTTATTAGCAATTCCAACAGTTGATGATAAAGCTAAAATTCGTATTTCAAAGAACAGTTGATGTGGTATATAAAGTAGTCTGAATAAAAGTATCCGCTAAATCATCCTGCTTTAAGAACACTTAATGGAATCCAGGTAGCGACTGATATGACCTGACATGTTGTCCAAACCGCCGCGGAAGTGCAGTGCTTTAAGCAAACTTCATGGTTTTAAGGCAGCGACTGATGTGACTAAACTTGTAGACTAAAGACACCACTGAAGTGCAGCTAACAAAGTACACTTGATGGTATCCAGGCAGTCACTGATGTGACTAGATGTTCAAAGTGCCACTGAATTGCAGCGCTGTAAGTACACTTGATGGAATTCCGGCAATGACACTGATACGACCAAACTTGAGGTCCAAACAGCCGCTGAAGTTTAGCGCTTTGAGCACACTTGATGGAATCAAGGCAGTGACTGATGTGACTAAATAAGTAGTCCAAACAGCCACTGAAGTGAAGCGCTGTAAGTACACTTGAAGGTGTCCACACAGGCAGCGACTGATGTTACTAAACTTGTAGTCCAAAGTGCCACTCAAAATGCGAGGGAGCTTCGGCGGATACCATACCTTTTTCCCCTTCATCTCAAACAATCATCGAAAAGGGAAGTGAAAAGTCTGGCCCGTGAGGGGATCGACTCCGCGACCTTAGCGTTATTAGCACGACGCTCTAACCAAATGAGCTAACGGGCCTCGAGATGCGAGGGAGCTTCGGTGGATATCATACCTTTTTTCACTTTATCTCTGCCAATCATCGAAGAAGGAAGTAAAAAGAGTGGCCCATAAGGGGATCGAACCCGCGATCTTCGCGTTATTAGTACGACGCTCTAACCAACTGAGCTAACGGGCCTCGAGAGGCGAGGGAGTATCGGCGGATATCATACCTTTTTCCCTTCAACTCTGCCAATCATCGAAGAGGGAAGTAAAAAGACTGGCCCGTGAGGAGATCGAACCCGCGACCTTCGCGTTATTAGCACGACGCTCTAACCAACTGGAATCCAGGGATGTGGCTCTTCAGACTGAGGCGCTCGTTAATGTAACGGTTGGTCCGACAGTCTTTCGAGGTGGTGATCAAGTTGGAATGATCCACGGTAATGGAAATCACTTCTGGGTCTTTTCCATCCTCCGGAATCGTGGCAATGGACAATTCGATGGGCACAGGCTTGCCTCCACGGTGAAATACGTTGGCATGGGCGAAGAAAGCTAGATGAGACATGTTGCTTTAAAAGAACTCTGAGAGAGAATGTCTCTGTCTGCTGATGTCTCGCCTTTTATACTCTTTAGGGTCACGGGAATCGATTCCTATTGCCTGATACTCTCCAACATTGAAACACTATCCATATCATGAGGCATCTATATATATATATATATATATATATATATATATATATATATGTTGTATACGCTCAGGCGACACCAGCGCCACTCTCTGTAAACCCCCGGATGTAAGCGGGAGAAGGAGTAGACTTACTCTTCCCCAGCAGCGCGCGCCTAGTCAGGTTTAACAACCTGTAGATGTCATTAAATATCCTTAAACTTTAACGTCTCTCTTTCATTCAACATACCCCTAGACACCACCCTCTCTGTTACATGAGGGCTCGACCTCGCAACCTTAATGGTTTTTGAACCCGTGTTAAAATCAAAACTCGCCCAAAATAAACGGCGCTCATCGAAATCGCCCAACACAATGGCGAATGCGTGATCAGCAAATTCCTCCGACGCCTACTAAGAGCCAATCCTCCGCTCCGAGACCCAATACTTCCGTCTTCTTCGCCAAGCCAAACCAAAGCTTAAGACTCAACCAAAAAGTCTCTTCGGCATCGTCCAAGTGGTCCAGTGAAACAAAAAGGCCAATTTCCCCGCCTATTCATCGCATCAAGAGTGAAAACTCCATCTGCTTCGTAACTACAGTCATCGCCGTGAAATCGTCAAATCAGGTAGGATCAAACCTTTTTTACTCAGCATGTATCGAAATACTAAGAAAGAAGATCTAATAACCGCCGCTAAAGAACTAGGTGTTACTGTCCCAGAAAATGCTACGCTTGTGAATTTAAAAGCACTTATCGAACAAACTGACACTTTCAAAAACGAACCTGAATTCGTTAAGGATATGCTTAATTTACTCGTCGAGGAACGAAAAGAGTCAGAACTAGAAAAAAAACAAGCAGAATTAGAAAAAAAACAAGCAGAATCAGAAAAAAAACAAGCAGAATCAGAAAAAAAACAAGCAGAACTAGTGAAAAAAGAAGCCGAGCAAACGGCCAAAAGAATCATTCAACTTGAAAAAGAAATTGAACTCGCGAAAATAAACTCCGCTATAAATTCTAATAATTCAAACAATACTACTGCAACATTCGAAACACCGTCAACTAACCTTTTAGAAAGTCTCATTAAATCCGTTAAGACCCTTAGTATGCCAGTTCCTTCTAAACCTGAAAATTATCATTTATTTTTTCATTCACTTGAACGTGCGTTTACAACCAAAAATGTTCCACAGGAATTAAAATCAGAGATCTTAATTAATATTCTCGGTGAAAAAGCTAACAGTATTTTACTTTATATCCCCGAAAACGAACTTCAAGATTACGAGAAAGTTAAACACATTATTTTACGAGAATTCCAACCAACCCCACAAGAATGCTTAATTAATTTCCGTAGGGCCCAACGATTGCCAAACGAATCGCACGTACAGTTTTCGTCACGGCTAACAAGTTCTTTTGAATATTATTGTAAACTTCGTAATGCGAATGATTTTAAAACTTTGTGTGAGTTAATGATAGCCGACAAATTATTTTCCACCCTCGATCGAGAAACGCAACAACATATCGCGATACGCCAAAACGAATCTTGGTTTAAGCCTACTAAATTGGCTAGGGAATGCGATGTTTTCTTCGTAGCAAAGCGAAAGTCGTATTCCGACAACACACACCATCAACCGCCGTATGACAGCAAAAAACAAAAATATAACTCGTCTCAGGGCTTTAATCGCTACAACTCTCGTGATAAAAATTTCACAAATTATTCACCAAACACTTCAACAAATAATCCGCGGGGTGGTTCTCACAGAAACGAAACTCATTTCAATTCTAGACCTAATTCAAATCACGGTCCTGTTTGTAAAGTCGAATGTAAAATGTTTAATGAATCCTTACATGAATTGCAATACGAAAATATTTTTGTTAACGATAAAATCGTGAAAACTTTAATCGATTCGGGAGCGAATATTGTGTGTCTGAAATCCTCCCTCATTCCACCCGAAACAAAATCTTTAGGAACTGTTCAATTAACATGTGCTTTCGGAAATGAAATTCAAGCTGAACTTACTAAAATTAAATTAGCTCTTCCAAGTTTTCGTGAAAACCCGATAATAGTAACTGCAGCTGTCTGTAATAAATTGTATTGTGATTTAATAGTTCCACCTAATATTTTTGATGATTTAAATAAAGCAGAAAAAGAAAATGCACGGATTTCAGAAAAAAATCCTACTTCCTCTCATTCTAAGAACGTTCTTTCGCCTAAAAACAAAAATGATAGACAAAATAATTTCGCTAGCCCAAATATGTCGAGCTTGCATTCTTTTGCACCGCAAACTATCCCAAATCATTCCGGCGAAGGTTCAAGGCCAAATGGCTCAAATCGATTTCCAAACAATCACAGCGCGAGTAATGTAAAACACCCAATGAATAAAAATGAATCGTTAAACTCTCCACAACAGAAATTATTTGATAGAAAAGAAAATAAGAAATGTGAACTGACGTCACAGCCCAAATCCGATCAAACATGTTATATAACTGATTTTCAGCGCGAAGCTAACGTAAACAAACCTTTTTCTGAATTTAAAATTAGCGATTGTCATTCTTTACCAGTTAATAATAAAAACGAATCTCTCTCTTTGCTTTTTCAAAATGAGAATTGTTATTTATCAAATTTAAATGTAATTTATCCTCAAGTAGATTTATCGCATATTTTGAACGTTGATACGCGTCGCGAAGTTGAAAACCTTATCCAATCTTACAAACCAAATAAAATTAAAGATACAAACTTACAGATGCAAATTATCCTTTCTGATGACACACCCATCGCGTTACGTCCTAAAAGATTAAGTCAAGCGGAAAAAATTATCGTCGAAAACCAAATTGAGCAATGGCTGTCTGATGGAATAATTTCCCCAAGTTCATCTAATTTTGCCGCACCTTTAGTTCTTGTCAAGAAAAAAGACCTGTCAACTAGACTCTGTGTTGATTTTCGTGCTCTTAATTCTAAAACAATTAAACAAAGATTTCCACTACCCCTCATTGAAGACATTTTTGATCAACTCCATGGAGCGATACTCTTTTCAAATTTGGACTTAAAAAACAGTTTTTTTCACATCAAAATTGATCCTGATAGCCGTAAATACACCAGTTTCATAACACATAATGGTCAATACCAATTTAATAGAGTTCCTTTTGGTTTGTGTAATTCTCCCTCACTATTTCAAAAATACATTCAAATTGTGTTTAAAGATCTCTTAAAAGACAACACTGTTATTATATACATGGACGACATTTTAATTCCGGCAAATTCTGAATGTGAAGGGATTGCAAAGCTTAAAAAAGTATTTGATGTTGCTGCTACTTATGGTTTAGAGTTTAATTTTAAAAAGTGTAATTTTCTCAGCGGAAATTAACTTTTCTTGGCCATATTATTGAAGAAGGCACTGTTCGTCCTTCAACAGCTAAAACAAATGCAGTCATGAATTTCCAAACACCTAAAAACACTCGGCATGTCCAATCATTTTTAGGACTAACAGGCTATTTTAGAAAATTTATTAAGGACTATGCATCAATCGCACGACCTTTAAGTGATCTTTTACGAGACAAAGTTCCATTCACCTTTGGTCCTATACAAAAACAAGCTTTTCTCTCTTTGAAGCAAATTTTGTCTCAGGAACCTGTATTACATCTTTATCAGCAAAACGCTCCATTACAAATACACTGCGATGCCAGTGCGAAAGGGTTTGGCGCTATACTTCTACAAATGGACTCAAATCAGAACTTTCATCCAATACACTATATGAGTCGTAAAACTTCTCCTCAAGAAGAGAAATACTCCAGCTACGAGCTAGAGATCTTAGCGATAGTTACAGCATTAAAAAAATTTCGACACTACCTTGTCGGCACAAAATTTCAAATAATCACAGATTGCCAAGCATTTCAAAAAACTATGTCAAAGAAAGATTTACCACCTAGAATAGCACGATGGGCTCTCTTCTTAGAAGACTTCGATTACGAAATATTTCACAGGCCAGGTAAACAAATGCAACATGTTGACGCGCTCAGTCGTTATCCAGTCATGCTCATACAATACAACGAGACAACACAAAAAATTAAAAAAGCACAAATTAATGATGAGTTTACATCCAGTATCAAACAATTATTACTATCATCTTTAGCCTCTGATTATACATTAAAAAACGATGTGCTGTACAAAATTGTCAACGACCAAGAACTTCTAGTCGTTCCACTTGAAATGCAAAAACAAATCGTACAACTTGAACATTCTAAAGGACATTTCGGCATCAACAAAACTGAAAATTTAGTCAAACAACAATTCTTTTTCCCAAATATGCGTAAGACTGTAGAAAATGTTATTGCAAATTGTATTCCTTGCATTCTTTCATCCAAAAAATTTGGCAAACGAGAAGGATTTCTACATCCCATACCAAAAGGTGATATTCCACTTGATACGTACCATATTGACTTTTTGGGTCCACTCCCAAGTACCAACAAAAATTACAAATATATCTTTACTGTCATCGACGCTTTCACCAAATTTTTGTGGATTTATCCTGTAAAGTCTCCTTCAGCTAACGATGCTTTAGACAAATTAAAATTACAACAAGTAACCTTTGGAAGTCCCAGACGAATAATTTCAGACAAAGGAACAGCATTCACTTCTACAGAATTTCAGAAATTTTGTCAGGATGAAGATATCGAGTTTATTTCAATCACAACAGGTGTACCGCGTGGGAACGGTCAAGTAGAAAAAATTCATGCAACGTTAATACCAGTCCTAACAAAGCTTTCACTTGAAGATCCCAATAAATGGTATAAACACGTATCATCAGTTCAACGAATTATTAACAGCACTGTTTCCATAGCCACCAAATATACACCATTTGAACTTTTAACAGGCGTCAAAATGAAAAATAAAGATGACATCAAAATCAAAGCCATTCTCGAGGAAGAAAATTTCCAATTATCTTTACAGAATAAACAACAAATAAGAGAAGATGCCAAATCCAATATCCTGAAATTACAAGAACAAAGTAGACTACACTACAATAAACATCGCAAAGAAGCAAGAAAATACAAAGAAGGTGACAGAATTGCAATCAAGAAAACCCAGTTTGGAGTAGGTGTGAAATTGCGACCAAAATATTTTGGCCCATATGAAGTAGTGAAAGTTCGTCCAAACGAGAGGTACGATGTAAAGAAAATAGGAAGACAAGAAGGCCCAAATTTGACGTCCACATCTGCTGATCTGATGAAACCATGGGATAATCCCTAAGACTTTTCTTTCCAGAACTCTTATGACTTATTTTTTTTTCCTCTATGTACTCAAGGAAATTTGAACTTTAAAAATTTGTTTAATCTTTTTTTTCTTTTCAGTTGTAGTATTTGTATAATTTTTACTTGCATATTTTCCAGCCTGGTCGGGGACCGACCACATCAGGATGGACGAGTGTTGTATACGCTCAGGCGACACCAGCGCCACTCTCTGTAAACCCCCGGATGTAAGCGGGAGAAGGAGTAGACTTACTCTTCCCCAGCAGCGCGCGCCTAGTCAGGTTTAACAACCTGTAGATGTCATTAAATATCCTTAAACTTTAACGTCTCTCTTTCATTCAACATACCCCTAGACACCACCCTCTCTGTTACATATATATATATATATTGGCTTACTGATCCAACATTGAAACAATATCTATATCATGAGATACCTATTGACTGATTCTATCCAACAGAACCATGCAAAAACTACACTCGCCATCAGGCACCTTTCGATTGATTCTATCCATCCTTGGTAGAAATCTTGTGGCCTCTTTTTAGTACAAGTTTTTAAAAGAGAGGCCCTCCAACGTTGGCACCTTCTTTAACCCAAAAAAGGGGGACCAAGTCGACTCTTGTGTCGACTCGGTCCCCCTTTTTTTGGGCCCATGGGCATTTTTTACAATTCAATATTTACAGCTTAGTTCAATATTTACAGTTTAGTCCAATATTTACAGTTCAAATTTCAATTTTTCACACTCACTCTACCAAACCAGCAATTTGTCTGTGGTATTCGGCCTGCAGCTTGTTAAAGTTTTGCAGGTATCTGGCAAAACGGTACGACTTTACTATTGTGCACTCTGAAATGTCATAATATTCGTGCACCTCATTGTGCAGGTGATCTGGTAGAGTACGATCGTTCAAATCCTGGAATTTTGGCAGTTTCCAAATTTATAGTAAACAACCCCAGCTGCACAAAAATTTTGCACTGTGGTCCGACCCTTTGACAACAATGAGGCCTCGATTTCCTTGCGCCAGGTGAAGAAACTTGCTCCTGACGCAAAAGGACAGGTACTCCAGTGGCACGGATCCAGGGATGTGGCTCTTCAGACTGAGGCGCTCGTTAAGGTAAGTCGGTACCCCCTATCCCGCTAATGTTAAATTGAGCATTTTTATGTGCCTTTTTCTCAGAAACTATTAAATGTACAGACTTAAATTTTTTTCTGTATATTAATTAGACTTTTTTATTTAAACTGAAGTGAACTTTTTCAAATATATTGTTTAGTTTTTTCAAAAACTTTCATCGTAATGTATCACTATGAATTTTTTGAAAAATGTCATTTTTTTTCACGATAACTGACTTTTACAAAACTATTATCGGTATATTAATAAAAGTTCACTTCAGTATATATATTAACATATCAGTAATATTCAGTGAAGATTGCAAGTGTTTCCGTTGAATAGGTTCTGAGAAAATGGTACTCGCATTTTTAAAAACACTGTTTTGAGATAATTGCATTTTTATTATAAAATGTCACTTCATCAAAAAAATTATGAATTACAATCTGTATTTGCACTATTTTTTTTTAAATATTAGCTTATTCTCAATAACTTTTGAGGCTTTTTACTTATTTCTTTTACTTAGATTTCTCAGAAAATACATGTATAGCATTTTTCACTTTTAATCTATCGAGATATTTTATAGCATTTGCATCATTTTTCTCAAATTATGCATCAATTTTTGAAGAATTTTTAGTTCTGATACATTACTGTCATCCAAGTTGACTATAAGTATTATAAATACCATGTAAAAATGTGTCAATACATGAAAATATGGCTTTGGTAATACACCATTATACGACATTTCGAAAAATTTCATTAGTGTTTTATAAATGTAAACACAATTTCTTAAAGTATCAGAATTAAAAAAATTCTTAAAATATTACATAAATGGTATCCAAAACAACAACAAGAAAACTGATTTTATGTTTTTAAACAAGAAATTTGTTTATTTTTTGTATGTAACAAGTTTTGTGCAACGAAAAAGGGCATTGCATTTTGGGATATATTTATGTACCTTTAACTAAGAAACTATTGAAAGCAAAGCTTAAAAATTTGTGTGTACATTAAATAAACATTTATCTTTATACAGAAGTGAAATTTTTTTTTAAAAAATTGATCAGCATGTTTAAAAATGTAATTTTGTAGAGTAGAATAATGAATTTTATAAAAATTTTCCTTTTCTATGTTACGACATCTGCTTTTCAGCTAAATGTCTGAGGAATATCTCAAAAATTTCACTTCAGTATATTTAATATATATGCAATATAAAATAAATATTTCCAGTTCATGCATACAATTAATTTATTGAGAAAGAAGACACAAATTAAAAAATATAATCTACATAAGACAGTAAGTAATACATGATTATATGGCACTTCGAAAAATTTCTTTAGTGTTTTGTATATTCACATGTAAACACAATTTCTTTAAATATAAGAATTAAAAAGATTATATAAATATTACATAGATAGTATCCAAAACAACAAGAAAACTATTTTTGTGTTTTTAAACATGAAATTTATGAATTTTTTTGTATATAACAAGCTTCATGCAACGCATTTTGAGATATATTTGTGTGTGCATTAAATAAACATTTATTTTTATACAGAAGTGAAATCTTTTTTTAAAAAAATTGATCAGCCTGATTAAAAAAATAATTTTTGCAGAGTACAATAAGGAATTTAATAAAAGTTTTCCTTTTCTATGTTACGACATATGCTTTTTAGCAAAATGTCTGAGGAATATTTCAAAAATTTCACTTCAGTATACACAAGAATATATATTAAATATAAAATAAAAATTTCCAGTTCATGCATACAGTACATTTATAGAAAACACAGTTTAGAAAAGAAAATTTTTAGAAAACAGTAGCTTTTATATAAAATTTTACCTCATCAAAAAGATCCTGCACTGCAGCCGGTTTTTACCTTATTTTTCTTAATATTATCTTCTTTTTTTCTTTTTCTTCTTTTATCTTTTCTAATTTTCTTCGCTTTTCCAGAAAAAGCAAACACTGCTTTCATTAACCTTTCTCTATCAAGAATTTTCATGGCACTTACCGAATATTCTCCAGGCTCGACTCCCATTTTCTGCAGCATTTTTAATTTGGATACATTACCATCATTAAAAGAACAAACAGCATCATAAACACCAAGTGAAAGTGTTTCAATCTGTACAAATGTTGTTTTAGGAACACGTGACCATATGACATTCTGAAAACTTTCATTCGGGTTTTGTGTTTTTCCATGCAAACATTTTCTTAACAGATCAGGATGGGAAAGATCTCTAAATATAGGACGCATTGCTTCTACAACAGCGACCGGAAGACTATTTTTATGCTTGTAAGACTTACCTGATGCTTCAGCCTTTTTATATCCACACCATGAATCTTCACCATCAGGACAAAAACCATGTTGAGGATATTCATCTGTTGACAGCTTATGCAGAAAAATGGCCCAGATATCTTGCCGCATGTTCTGAACACTGGTGTAATTTCTCCGAATAGCTGATCCATAGTAAAACTGTAATATATCTATTTCATGCTCAGTCAAATGATTTTTTCCACTTAAACACTTACCGTCTGACAAGATTTGCCCTTTCAATTGAGTTTTTAATCGGCGTAATCTTGTTCCCATGCGCTTCATGACATGTCCAATGCACTCCAATTTTTCAATTGGGTATTCATCTCCATAGATGTTTTTCTTTCTAACAGCATCAAATGCTTTACAATCTCCATCCCCTAAGTAAGTAATATATCGGGCATTATGCAAAGATGATGACAGTTGAAAAATTTTAGACGCACCTTGAATTTCCATGGCTCCACTAGATCCAACGTAATTCCTTTTACAATCCTTTTGATGAGAAGGTAAGTTTTTACATATGCAATATTTTGAAAGAATATCAACATCTGTCACCTTACCTGTATCCATGCTGGTCACAGTAACTACACCATTCAATGATGAGTAACCGCGTTTCTGCCATGTCCCATCTACAGCGACTGCAATATTATTACCTTCATTTTCACAAATAGCTTCCTTCGCAGCATTTTGAATGGAGTCCTCGTAAACAAGTTTTGCAGCATTTAAGAGTCGCTTACCGTAAGGAGAAAACCTTGTAGGTGGTTGAGGAAGATTCATTATGCCGCAAAACATTCTCCCAGCTTCTGCACCTTTTCCAATGGAACGCATAGCATATACAAACCTGGTATTTATTGTAGCAATTTGCGTTCCTTCATGAAAATTTGAAGAAGAGAATTCTACACGATATGGACAAGCATAACATTTCAGGACAAATGTAATAGCCAGTCCAGACTTACCTTTTAAAACTTGCATGTCTAAGCCACTGTTACACATTTTACAGTGAACTTCATTCTTGAAAACAAATGCCAGAATATTCAAATTCATAATGGCATTAATAATACCTACACTTTTGTCATAGGAAGAAAAACTTTCATTTAAATTGGGAATTTTCTTTTCTTTTGCACATGTCTCCTTTGAGTCATGTGCATGTCTCCTGGAGGATTGTCGTTAGTATGGTTTAAAGTAGTCTTACCTTTATAAAACGTACCTTTACGTTTTTTGAACACTTTTGTAGATTTTGGCATATTAAAATTTTGAAATTTTTGATATTCCGAAATTTTAAATATCGAAATATTCAAAGAGCTGAGAAGAAAAACGTGTATTTTCTATAAAATAGGTAAACAACGCTAACAGTTACGCTTGCAGTGAATCTACAGTTAACTGCGTATGAATAAATAAAACAGAGAGTGGCTTTGGAAAAGCTTCCCAGATTTAAAAGGTCAATGTTTACATTTGTATCTGTCAAAGGGGGCGTGGCTCATCAGCTGATTATTTTTTAAAAATAATTTTAACATACTTTTAATTAGTAAAATGGCAAGTATGTTATATCATTGGAAAGGTTCTGATTTAGGGATTTTAGAAATATCAAAAACTCAAAATCGATTTCCCGAAGGTGTTTACCCTACTTACTCCCCTTAATGTAACGGTTGGTCCGACAGTCTTTCGAGGTGGTGATCAGGTTGGAATGATCCACGGTGATGGAAATCATATCTGGATCTTTTACATCCTCCGAAATCGTGGCAATGGACAATTCGGTGGGCACAGGCTTGTCTCCACGGTGAAATACGTTGGCATGGGCGAAGAAAGCTAGATGAGACATGTTGCTTTGAGAGAACTCTGAGAGAGAATGTCTCTGGCTGCTGATGGCTCGCCTTTTATACTCTTTAAGGTCACGTGAATCGATTCCTATTGGCTGATACTCTCCAACATTGAAACAATATCCATATCATGAGGCATCTATATTGGATTACTGATCCAACATTGAAACAATATCCATATCATGAGGCATCTATATTGGATTACTGATCCAACATTGAAACAATATCCATATCATGAGGCATCTATATTGGATTACTGATCCAACATTGAAACAATATCCATATCATGAGGCATCTATATTGGATTACTGATCCAACATTGAAACAATATCCATATCATGAGATACCTATTGACTGATTCTATCCAACAGGACCATGCAAAAACTACACGCGCCATCAGGCACCTTTAGGTGGATACTCTCCATCCTTGGTAGAAATCTTGTGGCCTCTTTTTAATACAAGTTTTAAAAGAGATGCTCTCCAACGTTGGCACCTTCCTTAACCCAATAAAAGGGGGACCGAGTCGAGTCGGTCCCCCTTTTTTTGGACCCATGAGCAATTTTTTTTACACTGCCAAAGCTGAAACTTTGGACCTCCATTTCACCTGCAGCTTGTTGAACCGCTGCAGGTATTTTGCAAATTGAAACGATTTTAACATGGTGGAATGAGACACGTCCCCTTCCTCGTGTAGGTCATCATGCATGGGGTTGGGAAAGGTTCCATCACAAATGGTGTTTAATTTGGGCAGCATCTCCAAAGCCATGGTGGAGAGTCCCAACTCTTTGAATATTTTTTGCTGCTTTGGGCTTTTGACAATGATGAGGCCTTTTCTTCCTTGGGACAGCTGGTCAAACATGCCCCTCACGCAATAGGGCAACCATAGCGCCGGCACACTCTTAGGCAGCGGTCGCACCAGACGAAGACGGGCGTTTTTGCAGGCATTGGAACGCATGTCTTTGGGCGTGGAGGTCAGGTCTTCGTGGTTCACCGTAATGCAGAGCACTTCAGGATCACTGCCTTCCCTGGGAATGGTGGCAACAGACAACTCGATGGGCACTGACTTGCCCAGGTGGTGAAGCACGCTGGCATGGGCAAAATAGGCGGGTTGATTCGACATGTTGCTGAGAGAGAATGATTCTGCTGGCTAGAGGCTGGCGTTATATATGCTCGAGGAGCGTGACGTCAACTGGCCTTCCATGTGCCAAGACCTTTTGATGCGAGCGCTCCACGTGTTTTTCCAAAGCCCGTTTCCAAGGTTGGGGCATCAGCAGGCGCCAAGGGAGGTTTTCATCTCGATGCATTTCCCAATCGTCCAACCACGTTAATAATGTCACGTAAACGTCCACCAAACGCGTGCATTGCGTGAGATTCAACGCGTACGCCTCCTTATTGTGGGGTTGATATGCCTCCCAAACTCGGCGAGACGGGGAACGACCCAATTGAAAAAATCTCAACTCGACTCCTGGATCCCACGTCAAATCCAAATGACTCGTAAACACGACCACTGTTTTTCCAAACTACCGAGGAACGTGCACACCAAAATTGGGCTAAAAAATTATGGTGTAAGAATAGTCTTGCTCGAAATATGTGACTCGATCCGGCCACCGACCCAGATTTCCAAAAACAATCGTAGTGCGAGAACGACACTGGTCCAATAAATTTTGTACCGAAACCATTTTTTTTTACATCCTCTTGTGTAATGTGTCAAGGTGGTATTTTTTTGTAAAAAAAAAATCAGACGTGTTTCCATAAAACATTTTTTTTATTTACAAAAAATATTTACAAAATGTACAATACAATCATTATTTACAAAAAATACATACACAACTGCCAAGATTTATTTGCAAGACAAATCTAGAGGTTCTTTCACTTTAAACCCAACAGTTTGTCTTTTCATATGGTTCATTCTGGGCATTGTCAAATCCAGGGGTGCTTCCTGCTGTTCCATGGCCAACCCTTCTTCAAAATGGTCCAAAAACGATATAATGTCGTTATTTGGATCAAAGAGGGAAGGCACCGTATGAATCAGCTGGGGTTCTTTTGCATGGGCTGGGGGGGGGCTTCCATCACTTGTTCAGGCACCGAATAGTCTCCAAATACGTTTCGCATTAAATGGTCAAACGCGTCCGGAATCGAAGGCTCCACAGGTGGATCTGGAAACTGGATCTGCTGAGGTGGTTCTGGAAATTGGACAGGTGGATCTGGAGATTGGACAGGTGGATCTGGAAAAGGGATCTGCTGAGGTGGATCTGGAAATTGAATCTGCACAGGTGGTTGAGACACAGGTGGATCTGGAAAAGGGATCTGCTGAGGTGAATCTGATAATTGGATCTGCTGAGGTGGTTGAGACACAGGTGAATCTGACAAACGGATCTTCTGAGGTGGTTGAGATACACGTGAATCTGACAAACGGATCTTCTGAGGTGGAATGGACACGGATTGAGGAGCAGCCAAGGCAGGTCTGGCAATCATCACAGGGGGTCGCACGACCGGTGTAATGAGTATTTTAGAGGATTTCTTTGGAATCCTAAAATATTTCTTGGAGGGAGGATACACCTCTTCCTCCAAAGGTCGCTTGCTCGTCTTACCATGAGCCGAGGTCGGAGGAGGCAGTTTGTATGCTTTCTGATTATATCGCTTCACCTTTCGGAAATCCCCTAGGTTGAATCCGCTCTCCACGAGTTGAGGAAGAATGGTTTCGGGGATAATGTCCACCCCAAATGCGGTCTTTTGAACTGTGAGTAAAATGTAATGGGTTCCTGCCGGGATTGGATACGCCGTATGGGGCTCCAACACTTTCCGATGATAGAGCATTTGATCAAATGGCTCAAAACTCCTCCTATACAGATTGAGATTAGTTTGATGCTTTAAGATGGAGGAGGGCAGTTCGTACATCAGCATGGGCACATGGGTGGTTTGGATCAAATGAATCTCCCCCTGTTTCACCTTTGCGAAAGGCAAAGGTAAAGCCAGTTTTTACGATAAACATGTTTTGGTACATGAATCCCATCCGTTTGTCCGTATTCTTGAGCGGTCGATCGGGATTTCTCAACAAGCATTGAGACACCTTTTCCCACGTCATCTCGTCCGGTTCAAAGGGATTTTGGATCCTCGCCGCCAACACGGCCTGCTTGAAATTGTCCAAATGAGCTCGTTTGTAATGCCAACTATCGTGACAAAACATGACAAACACACGTTTCGCGGCAATCTCCTGATACAGGATAAACGCTTTGACGAGGCCCTGTCGAGCTGCATATTCCAACGTCTCGGTTTTCTCGGGCAGCGTCACAGGCACTACGGTGGTGGATAGGTGCTCTGGGAAGGCATCGATTGCGTCCATGCTGCTGGCGAGTCGAGAGGCAACTGATTTGAAGCGTCCAAACGAGCTCTCCTTTTATACGTTTCAGACAGGATGTGGGTGGAGCTTGCAGTCACCAATCTTGCTCACGAATGAAAAATGGGATTGATGGGTTGATGCAGAATGGCGCACATGCCTTGCACGGCCACCCAACGATGACATTGTGTCTCGGTACAAAAGGGACATTCCCCCATGTCTCGTCCATTGGAATTTAACAGCATCACGGGGATCCTTTTGAATGGACTCGAAGAGCACCAACTCGCTTGAATTTCTTTAAATTTGAGCTTGGATTGTTGATCCGTCACACAAATGGTACCGGCATTGAGGTAATGTAAATATTTAAACAGCTAGTGGGGACATTCCCGATCCAAGGCATACGAGACGACACCATTGGTGAGCGTGAACCCCTTGTCTCGGAGACACAACACGGCCAAACCTCTGCTGTGGAAAAACATTTGAGCCGAAACTTGAGAAGTGGGAATCAATCGATGGGCATACGGGGGTTGCCTGGGTCTGAAATCATGTCTGCGATACGAGGGTTGGAAATCGGGTCTGCGATACGAGGGTTGGAAATCGGGTCTGCGATACGAGGGTTGGAAATCGGGTCTGCGATACAACCTGGGATCTCGGGGCTCATTCTCGTTTCGTCGAGGAGAATGTCGAGAATCTCGTTGAATGATGGAAGCTACTTTTCTCACAGGTGAATTTGCCCGTCGCTTTGGTGAATCTGCCCTTCGCTTTGGTGAATCTGCCTCTACGCGCACTGACACTGGTTTGCACATTTTGTTTATCTCTATAATTGTTTACACCACAAATTAAATGGCACGAAACCGTAGTAACAAGAATTTTATTAGAGCGTTTCCATCTACGCTCTTTCTCTCCCAAAGTTTACACATACACTGACTCTATACACACTAGCGCCCTCTCGCGACAAATATTCACTTGTTATTGTGGGCGTCACAAGAATTATTTGTTCAACACTGAACATCCACCCCCGGGTTGAATGACACATTCAACAATTCACAAATAACACAATAATGCACAATATTAAAACAACAATACACAAAAAGGTAAAGTACACAAATACACAAAATTGAATTGAAAAAATACAGATTTGAAATTTTTACATACATTATTCACTTGAAAAGGGTAAAACACAAAGTTTAGTTATAGGACGTTTAAAAACTCCATTTTTAGTTTTCACTAACACTACTCTTATTTTATTATCTTTACCATAATACACTTCAAGAATTCGACCAAGAGGCCAGTTACACACAGGTAAATTATCTTCTTTCAGAATTACCATATCATTTATTTTTACATTATTCTTTGCAAAATACCATTTATTTCGATTTTGAAGTGTACTTAAATAATTATTTGACCAACGTTTCCAAATCTGTTGCAAAATTTTTGTTAGCTTTTGCCACACTTTTAACCTGTTATCAGACACTTCAGTTAAACTTGGCTCTGCAACGGCTGTAATATGGCGACCAACTAGGAAATGACCAGGAGTCAAAGCGTCTAAATCGTCAGGGTCACACGACAAAAGATAGAGGGGACGTGAGTTAAGAATTCCCTCAATTTGGTTAAGAATAGTTAAAAATTCTTCGTATGTAAGTCTTAAATTTACCATTACACGCCTAAGTTGATATTTGACGGATTTCACTCCGGCCTCCCACAAGCCTCCGTAATTTGGTGCTCTTGTGGAATAAAACTCCACTCAACACGTTCTTCACTCAAAAAGTTACTTAAATTACTGTTGTTATTACTCATAATTTCTCTAAGTCTCTTTTTAGCTCTAATTGCGTGCCAACAAAATTGGTAGCATTGTCTGAAAATATACGTTCCGATTTTTCTCGTCTACTAAATAATCGTTTTAAAGCTGCAAGGAAAGCCTCACTATATAAATCTGTAACTAGTTCGAGGTGACACACCTTTGTCACCATGCACACATAGACTTTATTTAAAACTCCTTTTCTTTGATTAGGATATTTAATCCAAAAATGGGGTCCACAAAAATCTATTCCCTCTTTGCTAAAAGGAAAACTCTGAGATATTCTCTCGGCTGGCAATTGACCCATAACTTGTGAACACGTAACAGGTTTTGCCAAAAAGCACTACACTAGAAACATATAGGTACATAAAAATCACTTCACGTAAGAGTATTACTAAGAATTATCCTAAAAAATGTTGAGCAATGAAGACAATACTGTTTACTTACAAAGAAACACACACAGGGGAAATTTCACAAAATCTAAGTAATTAATAGTTTAGAAAAGAATTAAGATTTATGATACAACAAAATGCTCTCTTAACTTTTCACTCTCTATATTCAAATAGCAAGTAAACAAACCAAAATTATTTTACTATAAATATCAAGCTTCACAAATAGCATTATTGAATTAATTTTAAGAGTACACATGCAAACAACACTAAATACGTATATAATTCAACAATAGACAGTTTCTTAGCAAACTATGAAAATTTCACCTTTAAATGTATATTTAAGTTAACATATAGGCATATACAACGATAACAGAAAAATTAATAATAAGGATACATTATATGAATTTTTAATGTCCAACCTTGATAAGGATTGATTATATTACCTCCTGGGCAATGGCGATTATTTTACCTCCTGAGCTCCTCCTCAAAAGTTTTCGTTTGGGGGAGGACAAATGTCCGGTTCCCCTTGTGTTTTCTGATGGTGCAGAGGAGTGGGACAATTCTCGGTCCCCGCAAGAATTCTCCCCTCGCGGGATGAAGGACTTCGGTAGTTTTCCATTCAGGGTTCCGATTTCACCTCGTAACTTTTCGCCTGATGCCGTCCAAGGAAGGGGTCTCTGCTGTGCTCTTTTCACTCTATTTCTTTTTGTCCCGCACAAGCTGGGCTTTTCCTTCACAACACAAATCTCCATGATAATCACTTCCGGTTGGACTCGCCGTTTAAAAACACTATTTTGATGTTTTTGAGAGTATTCACTAAATCTCAGTTTGAGTCTAACTTTTTTACGCAGTTCAGCTTTCGTTGTCTTCGTTCTTTCTCGCAATGCTTGTCGCCTTCTCATAATACCAAATCGTTTGATAAAATCAAGCAATTCCAAAGCATGTCTTTCTACTCCTCGCTTATCTTGCGAATTTTTACGTTTAAAACACGAATGATGGGGCACAAGTATAACGTTGCTTGAGATCTTTAAATTCGAGTTAACACACACAGGATTAACATCTTCTTTAGCTTTATCCTTTATCACATCGACTGATGTTTCTTCTTTTTCTTCATACATCTCATCATCAGCAGAAATCGGCGGTACATTAAATGAGTCTCTAGATAAATGTTTTTCTTCCCCGATAGCGACAGGTCGTGCTACAGCATCTGGATCAACACTAAGCATTTTGGCTCGTTCACTTTTAAATTGCCTTTGCTCTTGCATTATTTTGCATCTTTCTGTTTTCAATCTCATTTCCTTTTCAAACACCGTTCTTTTGTGTGCACTAGCGTCAAACACTGTTCGCAGTTTCGTTGCGAGAGATTCATTTTTTATCATCACTTGGTGAGGAAGACAAAACACTGGGTTATTTGTTGAAATAAAAGGATTTGTTGCCTCGTCAATTATTCCCTCATCAAAATAACTCTTTACACCCTTACAATACTCAGAATACAACACCTTATCACTTTGCACGTTTCTCATAAGACTTCCGAGTTGTCCTTTCACTAAATTAAAATCATCACTCAACTCATTACTATCTCTTATTAACCCACAATGAATATTATTATTTCTCACTTCACCTCCTACACTTCCGCTAGCGACATATCCGAACACAGTATTTTGTAATAGTATTCGAGAATCTCCACAATAAATTTGGCCTGGTCTCAGTAATTCGTAAAATATTTCCGCCCCTAATAACACATCAATTTTACCAGGAATATTAAATTTATAATCTGCTAGTTTAATCTCGTTTGGTTTATCTAATGATACATTTATTATTTTACTCGGAGTCAAATCGGTTATCTTTTTTACAATTAATAAATTCAGCTCTTTTTTGAAACTTAAATCGTCATTACTTATGGTGGTTGTAACGCACCCATTTATTGCCATTGTCGATTCATTCAAACAAGATACTAACAAATTAATTTTCTCATTTTTTAATTGCAATCTATCCGCACAATCCTTAGTAATAAAATTTGACTGACTCCCCACATCTAAAAGCCCTCTCACTTCATGCAAGATGCCAAATCTATCCCTAAGGTAACACTGGACGCTACTGAGTAAAACTGTTTTTGTTTTATTTTTTAAGAAGCTGGTAGCTACGAACGACTTTTCTTCATTCTCAGTTAGGGGGAAAGCGATGTCATCTGTTTCTCTCGGCCCCACAAACGCGGGTGCTCTGGGGTTAAGGACGCTCCCTTCAACTCTTTGTGAGGGTACGGAAGATTTATTGTTCGTTTGGGGGAAGTGAATAAGGCGGTTATGTGGCTTTCCACAGAAGCAGTTCCTCGCCCTGCACTTTCTAACATTGCAGTCCGAAGAAAGACACTTGAAACACAGTTAATTGGATTTCAAGAAATCCACTCTTTCACTGACGCTGAGAGATTTAAAATTGGGGCATAAATACAGCGGGTGGAATTCGTCTGATTTACAACAAAAACATTTCACATTTTTAATAGAAGATAAATTAACACTTGCAACATTATTCGAACCACGATGATTATAGACATCATTACGCTTATATTTTGGAAATAAACTTTGTTCTTTAATTTTTCCTTTGGATGATATAAAAATATCACACTCACGACCCAACTCTTGTGGTTTATACCACATTTCGCCTTGTTTAATGCCAATATGCGCACTTAATTCTCTGTCTAAAGTCTCTATTATCTTATCTGATATAATTAACTCACAAACTGATTTAAAATCGTTTACCTCCCGCAACTGGCAATAGTAATTGAAATTTGCACTTAATCTGGACGCGAATTGAACATAACTTTCGTTATGTAATTTTTGAGCTTTTTTAAACTGATTTAAGCATTCATAGGGGGTCGGTTGAAATTCTTTTAACACAATTGCTTTTAGTTTATCATAATCACCTAAATCCTCTTCTCTAAGATAAACCATTAAATTATTTGCTTTTTCTCCTAGTATATTCAAAAGAATTTCGGGTTTTAATTTCTCAGGAACATTTTTAGTTTTAAATGCCTTTTCAATAGATTGAAAAAATAAATTAAACGACTCTGCTCTTTGTGGTACTGGGATAGTTAAAGTTTTAATACTCTTTATTAAACTTTCAATATTATACTCGGTTGTTATTAAATGATTTTCCTTTTGTGAAGGTACATTTTTACTCGATTGATTATGTAATTTTGCTATTTCTAACTCCTTCTCTAACTGTGACAGTTTAATTTTTTCAATTTCTAGTTTATTTTCGTTTTTATTTCTTCTATCGTTTATTTCCTCCAACACACAATCAACAATAGTCTGATACGTTTCTTTATCATTGTTGTAAATCTCACTCTCCTGTATTAACTCTCTTAAACCTAAAACTTTAGCATTATCAGGTACATCTAATTCTAACTCCTCTGCAATAGCCCTCAATTCATCTTTTTTAAATTTACCGATACTCATTTTCACAAAATAAAGTTATCTCAATCACAAATAAATCACAAAATAATTATTTCGATCACAAATTTAAGTTATCTCAACCACAAAAATGAAACACATATAATTCACAAAATAATTATCTCAACCACAAATAATTATCTCAATAACAAAATAAAGTTAACTCAGCCACAATTGAAACACATATAAATCACAAAATAATTAACTCAACCACAAAATAATTACACCTCAAAACACTATTAAAAATAGATGACTAACCTCTCACCAAGTGATGTCATTTAAATCTCCACGAAAAGCATCACACACACAGTTTAAAATTCTTGATCTTCGGTCCCGGCCATTTCAGGCTCTGACGGACCATCTACGCGCACTGACACTGGTTTGCACATTTTGTTTATCTCTATAATTGTTTACACCACAAATTAAATGGCACGAAACCGTAGTAACAAGAATTTTATTAGAGCGTTTCCATCTACGCTCTTTCTCTCCCAAAGTTTACACATACACTGACTCTATACACACTAGCGCCCTCTCGCGACAAATATTCACTTGTTATTGTGGGCGTCACAAGAATTATTTGTTCAACACTGAACACTGCCCTTCGCTTTGGTGAATCTGCCCTTCACTTTGGTGAATCCATCTTTCGCTTTGGGGAAGTTACCTTATGCACAGGTGTAGCTATCTTGTGCACAGGAGAAGTTACCTTCCGAATAGGTGAAGAAACAATTGGTTCAGGTCCAACAGGTGATTCCACGGAATCAGAGGATTCTTGAAATTCCATTCGTTGTCGAGACTCAATAAATTGTTCAGGTAAAGATTCATAAATCATGGATTCCTCTTGAGATGGCTCATGGGATGGAGAAGCCACTGGAGTCGGTGGTAAAGGTGAAACAGGTGCTGGTAAATTGAACATGTCAATCAAATCATCATACTCTGGAGAAGAATCCATTGTGAACGATTGAGTATGATGAGACGCGGGCAGTATTTATACTCTTCTCTCAAAAAATATTGAAAGCTTTAAAATTTTTTTTTTCAATAAGTTTGGTGTGTTTATGAGTAACGTTGGAAAAGTTTTTGAACAAGGGTTCTCCAAACATGATCTAAAGTAGAATGATTACGAGAGAACGTTGGTAGGTCGTGGTAACCTTGGTACTCTTTTCTATCGCCATGGGTTAATCATTCTGAGCTTTCGTTGGCTCTGTATCATTCTTTTCAATATTTTATCTACGACCAATGTACTTTGCAATTTATTTTTCAATGTATTCATTTCTGTGTTTAACTCATTTTCTTTGGATTTCCACTCATCTCTTTCAGTTTTCCACTCGTTTTCTTTGGTTTCCCATATTTTATTTTCAACTAATGTATTTTCCAATTTAAATTTTAATATCATTATTTCAGCGTTCAACTCATTTTCTTTTGTTTTCAACACGTCCATTTTCCTCTTTCAATAAATCTCTTTCCTTTTTAAATATGTCTCTTTCCTCTTTAAATATGTCTCTTTCCCTTTCAATTAGGTCGCATTTCGCATTCATCTCGTTGAGTTTGGACCTTAACAAGACTTTTTGGTCCATTGCCCACTCTTGCTTTATCTTTTTAATTTCATTCATCATGTTTTGTTGTTTGCGGGACAATACATACATTTCGTCTCGGATCCGTTGAAACAAACATTTTATTTCCGTTGAGATAGAGGGCGCTGCACGTGCAACGGTTAGCTATCTACAGCATAACGCAAGGTCAACCGTTAGTTACATGACATAATACGCCGTATAAAGTCTATAAACCTTAAAAATATATATAGTTACAAATATGTTGCATTTTTTATTAATTATTACATTATATTTATTAATAGTTTTCATTAATCAAGTATATTTTTAATAACCCTCATCTGTTCGTAGAATATTTCCTCGTTTCCTGGTGGAAAGGCTTTCTCGAACAGCTCACTATATATAATAAGGATTTTTCTACTTCTCAGGTTATGTTTCTTCCTTTCATTGACCCTCCTGTCAGTAACGTAGACACAATTTATACTACTTCACATTGTGCTGCAAGTATTGCCAAGTTACATGGCCAAAAAACGTGTCTAATTACTTTTGATCAAACTCTCTACTCTAAAGCTCGTTAAATGTTTGCTGCATCAGATGCTAACTCAGAATTTTGTAAAATAGTTGTTAAATTACGAGGATTTCATATGCTCATGTCCTTTCTTGGATCCATAGAATATATAATGGACGGAAGTGGACTCACATAAAGAAGCTCCAGGCAAAATATATGCTAAAAAATTCAGTCGATAAAATGTTGAATGGTCACGCTTATTCAAGAAGTATCATACATTATTACGACTTGCATTATCAATGATGATCTTCGAAGACATGTGAAGATTGAAGATTGTGTGTTACATGAGTTCACTGAACACATCAATTGCAGAAATGTTTCCTATGAAGGTGTTGAAGAGTATGTAGGTAGCTCAAACTTATTTATTGATCCATTTCAGAATAAACTGAATGAATTAAAAGCTCGATGTCCTACAGGAAATTATGGGTACAATATTTCTAAATGGTATCAATAGCACTTGACTTCATCCGCGCTGAAAGACTGGGACTTTTCAAAGAACATCTTAATGCTGTACAAAGAATGCTGCTGTATTTTCATGCTAGTGGTCATTTTTTGTATGCGACGTTTGCACATTTATATCTTCAAGATATGATCGCTTTGTAAAATACAATGGATGGACAGATTTTTAAGAACGTTAAAAATGGATTGTTCACCGTGAAACGAACAGAGAAATTTAATTCTGGTACATGGGCAGATATGGTTATCGAACAAAGTCTAATGAAATCTATGAAGACAGAAAAGGGATTATCTCGCGGTCGAAGTACGCAAGAATGTGTTTTATGTAAATGAGCGTTTGCTATGTACGCTACAAATATAATTTGCGAAAAGATGGTGAAGTCTTGTACCATTTCTTTAAACTCTACTGAACAACATGTGAATGCTAAGGATTCAAAAGAGATAATACTGATGTAAGTAAACTTGTTGAATGGTTTACACTTCCTAATCCCTTTCTAAATACGTAACAATTGGTATCTTTAGCTTCTGTAATGGTTGAAAATGATCAAATTAATTGGCACAATGCCTATAAAATCGGATTAGAATCAATGGTAAAGATAACTGGTTTAAAATTTAATGAAATAAAATTAAAACGATCCGATAAGGTTTTACCGCTTTCGATTGTCAACAAATCTGTCAAAATTAACGGTTGTAGAGTTTCAATTGATCTATTGCTACTCATTCAATGGATAACTGAAAGCAAACAGTTTGAATGTAATGTTCAAGAATATCTCCAATATAAACGAAGTCCATATCCATCTTCTTTATTTGATAATTATGGCATGTGAAAAACCACGAAAGCGACATTATATGACAATATGACTCCTGTCGATTTCGACTTCGATGAAAATAATGTAACATACATTATTGATGGTGGGTTTCTTCTGCATCACGTCGTATGAAGTTAAGACGATACTTTTTCGATAATTTTAGAAAAATACGTAAAATATTTACAAAAACATTATGATTCTAAAATTGTAGTTGTATTTGATGGATACTCGGACTATATCAAAAGCATAAAAGTAATGGGACAGCTAAGAACTGCTGCTTTATCAAAATCGAATGAAGTTTGTTTCAACGAAACACTGATCGTATCAATTAGCCAAGAGAAATTTTTGTCGAATCGATGTAATAAAAAAAAATTATTAACATGTTGATTGGAAAATTAGAATTTGTTGAAATCACGACAAAACAGGCCAGAGATAATGCAGATATTCTTATCATAGTAACAGCTATTGAAGAACCGGGACATCACAGGATTGCCGTCATAGTAGGAGAAGATATTGATTTGCTCGTCATTTCGATTGGGCGCATTCAAGAACATTAGAAAGAAGTGTTCTTTGAAAAAGTTGGCAAATGGAATGTTAAAACTCAAAAATACTCTTCCAAAACTTTGATAAATATCCTCATTGTAAAAAGCGCATTTTATTTCTACACGAGTTTAATGGCTATGACACAAAATCTGCATTTTTTAAAAATTAGAAAAAAACTTTCAATAGAACATTAGAGAATGTTCCGTATTTGGATCAACTTGCTCAAGTATTCCAAAAAGAAAACTATCTTTAACAAATATTTCTTAAAAATAGAGTAAGAGTCTTGTTGGCAATATATAATGCTCCAAAATCTGAGAACAGTATTGATAATCCTCGTTAAACTCAATTCATCAAGTCAACAAAGCTCAATAAATCTTGCAGTTATCCAATCTTCCACCAACAAGTACAGAGGCTCATCAACACATCAGCAGTGTATGTTATCAAGTTCAAATTTCGTTAGGGAATGATTTAGAACCTCAGAGATGTGGTTGGATTCTGCGGAATGAATTCTTTGAATCGATTACGACAGTACTTAAGCCTGCTCCAGATGAATTAATACAATATTTTGCAACTGCAAAAATGGTCGTGGTTCACGCTGTGGATGTAGGAAATCGGGGTTGCAATTTTCTTCAGCTTGTGGCCAGTATAATGGGCAAGCCTGCTTCTATGCTTCACGATATGAGAGCAATCTCGGTGGAAATTGTACTTTTGATCCGGAAAACCATTCTAGATTTGGAGACAAATACGCTTCACAACAAAAATGATAAGAATGAATTGGAAATTTTCAAGTGACCGGAAGATAATCAAGAAGAAGAGGAAGAAAGAAAAATAACATTCCATTCGTGTTCATATTAAAATTTTTGTGAAACTTCTACACGAATCCTAATTTTAATTGTAATATAATTATATAAAACGATATTTCTAAATAAAAATATAATTCAAATTACTTGGTTTATTTTTTCACTACTTTAAATGTAATTAGTATATATATATAATAAAATATAATTAAAAAATATCTTAAGCATATATCTGTCAACAACTTTTGAACTACGCGAACATGTAAGTGTTATAAAAGAAATAAATACTTGCTGAAAGAAAACTATTAATAAATGTAATGTAACAATTTTAAAAAATGCCAAATGATTTGAACTATATATATATATTTTAAGGTTTATATATATATATATAGACTTTATACGGCGTATTATATCATGTGACTAACGGTTGACCTTGCATTATGCTGTAGATAGTTAAGCGCTGCGCGTTCAGCGCCCTCTACCTCAAAAACGGTTTGATGTATAAAAAAAATATGTTTCAATTAAAGTTATTGAAAACTTTATTCTCTACAATATTTATAATAAATGTAAATAGCATAAAAGCTATAGGAAACGAGATTTTTGCAAAAAAAAACGCTTTTCTTGACCTTTGACCTTGAGTATCTTAAGACACAGACATGAGATTTTATGAGACTTTTGAGACAACATTTAGAGTGACAAAATAAAGGTCTACACAAATTTTCAGCTTATTGTCTCTCATTCCGCAGAGAAACCCTAATATGACTGGACTATTACGCTCCGTCGATTGTAAATTAATTAGTAGCTTTAAGACATTTTTCAAGTACTTTACTCTTTATCTATGATTGTAATCATTCATGAATATTCCTTCATTCCCCTAGTACGTCGTTTACATTTTTTATGTTGATTTTATTGACGAAGTCATTTTTGAGCGTCAATATTGATCTTGCGCACAACCACTGATCACACTTTAAATTTTGTTGCAAACCCGGGTGAATTTCAGCAATAAGGTCTGAAACATTTTCTACTAAATTACAAAATTCTCTGGAAAGTAAAATGTGGCCTCCAACACATCTGCTTCCAAATATCCATCACCGATTTTTAATTGCGTCTCTACATTATGTTCCGAATATAGGTCTTTATGAAGATACAATCTCATATTCGTTTTCAGAATGAAATTTCAACTTTAGCCCACAAACTTTATAATTTAATACAGGTTCTGATTTCATCTTCCCATGTACTCCTCTGGATTGCAGGGAGAGTTTTTTTCTTTCAGAAATCACCCGCCAATACATAAACCTACCATAATATCTGTAATATGTCGTAAATTCTGAGGCGTCCGATTTAAAGCTTCTACAGCTTTCTTGTGAGACATCGTACTTTCATCCTACACTAAAAGCTTACATTGTCGAAGCATCCTGCCTCCAAAGCTATATTTGGTGAAATTGCAGTTAGGGGAATCTTTAAGTGCAATATTCAACGGTAATTTTAAAACGGAATGTGCATTACGGCCGTCATTCAGTAGTGTCGTGGCTATACCGGAAGAAGCCACAACAACTACTATCTTCTGATTTTTTTCTGGTGGACATTAATAATATGTTTAGCAAAAACGTTTTTCCGGTTCCTCTAGTGGCGTCGATAAAAAAGAGTGCACCACTGCCGGAATCTATTTTACGTAACACTTGATGGAAAACATGACTTTGTTCTGGATTTAATTGAGAGATTAATTGTGTTATTTGCAATGCTATAAAATTGTAATCTAATTCTGGAGCAATTCCATTATGGAAATCATTTCCGTCGACTTGTCACGGACGAATCACTCCAAAATCATGTAGTTTCTTCCCAACCATTGTGAAAACCTTATTTTCAATTGTTACTTGTATTTCGTTGTAGATGTGTTCGTTGAAAGGTATATCTGCTTGTACTGGCTACAGTTGTCGAAAAATATCTTCCGCCATGTACTCTTTGTACTTATTGCAATGTGTTCGAGGATTAGAAAGACCGCAAGATGATAGGGTAAAGTTCCTTAAATTTATTTGCCGATTGATATTGTATGGCTTCTTCCATAGTAATTATCTAGCATATCTTCATAGTAATACCTCCATGTAAAATATCTAAGTTCGGTATAAGGGAAACATTTTGTGCAAAACATGAAAATTGTGGAATTAGGTTAAATAAATTCAAAGTATTAAATATTCGATAATTTAAAACTTTTTATAAAACTGTCATTTAATATTACCATAGAGCTTCCAATATCACACAATTTTGTACGACTTTATGTCGTTTCTCTCTTTAATAAGTGGGAGAAAATCTGCATTAAAATTTTTGGGATTGTTGGACTTGAGAATTTCTTAGCCAACTTCGAAATATTTCTCAAAGTTTGAGTTTGATATTTAATAAATCTTATGTAATAAACACTTGACATTAAAAATAACATTTAAAAAATTGCTTTTTGTAAAGATATTAAATTACACTATGTTTCAGTTATTTGTAACAAATGCGAGAAAATTTTTATTAAAATTTCCGGTATTGACAAAATGCATAATCTTGCGCCAACTTGGCGGGGTGCAAGCAACGTCCTACGGTTTTACACACCTAGCTCCCTTTTCCGTAAGAATACGGAGATAAAATATACTCTATGTTACTCGCTGATAATGTACGTTTCCTTTGATGAAAGAATTTTTAAAATCTATCCAGCCGTTTCAGAGATTAGCGGAAGCAAACAGACAGACAAAAATTAAAAGAAATGATTTTTTGATATAAGTGCCGTATATACTTTTAAGTGCATTTAGAAAAAAATTATTAATTTGAAATTAGAAACAGACACTTGAATATTTTTTATTGGTACAGATTGTTTTGGGATATCATTTCTAACAAAAATATCATTACCAACCTGACAAAAAATGTTGTCTTTATTTTTTAATTTTAATTCAATTTATTTGTTATGTTTTTTCTTATCTCTTTCTGAAGTTGTTTTTTTACTCCAGAGCATTGAATACCCAACTGAAGACATCGCTTTCGTGCTAAATGGTCATCTATCTAATCTCATTAGAAGTAAGAATCATTTTAACCATTTTAAACAACGTTTCTCAAACTGTGGGATGAGCGTGATAACTCTACGAGTTTGGGGGTTCGAGCATATTAAAAGCAGAAGATTATTTTAAAAGATTATTAATTTATTGAAAGTAATTAAACAAATTACATTCTGACATAATAAAAAGTAAAACACACATTTGCACTTACACATGTTACCAGTGCCCCCATGAAAGTGTCATACATAAAATTATTTCCAGTCTTTGTAATTTGTACAGTTTACAATTAACTGCCGATAAAAAGTTACGTGATTCGCTTCCCAATGCCATCCGTTTTCCACATAGACACGCGTATGTGATGTATTAAGGGAGGGGGAGAAATATAGCGAATAAAAAAAAATCTGAAATAAGTAAATCCTTCGCCAACATTGTCAAGGTCCTTTTATTGCATTCTAAAGCCTTCGGAATAATTTTATGGATAGCAGTGCAGAGAAAAGTCAGTACTTTGGAAAGATGTACACATACGTCCGGGGAAGTTAATGCTTTGACTGAGTGAGACGTTTATGTATCCCGGTGGTACTTAATAGTTTAAGTTCGTGTCGTAGTTTTATTGTCAAAGTATAGTATCATTGAATTCAATATATAGTTTTCGTATGAGGGGTTCGATGAAAATTATGATTGAATATTGGGTCGCGAATATTGAGACTTTGAGGAGAACTGATTTAAAAATTTTATTGATTTATACGTTTTCAGTTGAAAAAGTTTATACGTAACTTTTTTGTTCACTTACTAGAAGTTCAAATTTAATTACCTAAAATTAATGTTGCTTTCGAAATTCAATATCAAATCTAAGAATATGGCTCAATATTTCATTTAAATGACTCAAGAATGAGCTGTGTCTGGCTTATGACGGTTTCAATACTTGCTGAAAGATTGCTGAAATTTGAACAAATGCATCACATCGTTTTTTTATGGATAATTTCAGTCACATTATAGATACAAGGGATGTTTCAAAAGTAAATTTCATCATTTTTCTTTTGAAACATAAAATAATTTATACCAGATGAAACAAACAGTCACCATGAGAAAATACATTCCTTGCTGGCTAAACGACGGAATGATTGTCAGCGTTGGAAGAATAATGCATGCTATCGTAAAAATAAAAAATAAAAAGTTTCTTGTATTGAAAATTAATACTCCAAACTATTAATACTGCCAAATCCCTTTTATTTCACAAATTAACATGCCAACTAGAGTCCAAGACTCACCTAGTTATAAACAATTTTTTCTTGGAATACTGTTAATTAAACAAAACAGAACGAGCACTTCCTTGTTGCCACAGCGTACAAAATAATATACTTTTTCAATATCGTTCAGTTCACGGTGACAAAAAATTAAACAATGATAAATAAATTCACGTGAACAAAATAATAAATTTAAATAATTGTTTTGCTTTTAACATAATAAACTGAAATTTATAAAGTGGATCTCACATCCTCCCACCTTGAGATGTGGAAGTCCCACAGCTCAACAACTATATTAGAGATTCAGCCTTTCGGGAATTTTAACAGTCCGTCCTAGTCTTGTCGTGTTTTGAACAACTGCGTAGTCGATGGAGTTGTCGTCAGAACACTTAGGAATATCATTCTTCATAGAGGCGATTTTTTTGATAATGCATTTTTGTCAGGTGGAAAAGACGAATCATTAGAAGATATCTCTAAAGGGTAGACGCGCTGAATTGGAAGCAGAATTTCTCCGCGAGATGTTCTAAGTATAATGAATCGACACACACCATCTTTCCCAGGCCTAATTTCTGTCACTTTCCCCAGTGGCCAGTCGATTCGATTGGCGTTGTCACTTTTTATGAGAACAATGTCCCCGGGAGTTATCATCGTAGTTCTAGTCTTTTCCGGCCTCCTTATCAAAGATCCAAGATATTCGGACCTGAACCTCTTTCGAATGTCCTTCTGCAAAGCTAACCTGTATTTGACACGATGGTTGAGACTTTTATGATCTGCCTGGATCACAGTCTGGAACACCAGAGTCTTTGATATCCTGAAGAAACATCGCAAGGGTAAGTGGAACAAATTCTGAGTCACATTCGTGGATGTAAGTCAAAGGGCATGAGTTGATTACAGATTCACAATCACAAATAACTGTTGTCAACTCCTCGAATGCCAAACTTGCTCTTCCAAGTATTCTTCTCAAAAGACTTTTAAGAATACCAATTAGTCTCTCCTACCATCCACCCTACCATGGTGAAGAAGGGGGGATTAAATTTCCACTTAATTGGACGAAGAGCATTGTCGCTACAAATGCGGCCCCAATATAAACTTCTAAGCAAATTGGAAGCTCCGATAAAATTAGTGCCATTATCACAGTACATGGTTTCATATCGGTCTCTCCGAGCTATAAATCGCCGTAGAGCTAGCAAAAAGCTTTCGGTAGATAGCGATGAAACAAGCTCTAAGTGGACACCTCTATATACGGCGCATGTAAAAATGCATACCTACGCCTTCTTTCCATCTTTTAAAAATAAAGGTCCTGCCAGGTCAATTCCACAGATCTCGAACACGTTTGCCTGTTGTATTCGATCTTCAGGCAAAGGAGCAGATACAACATCACAACATTTAGAAGAAAATCTTTTAAAAACGACACATTTTGAGATAACAGAACGCACTGTTTTTCTTCCACTCAAAATCCAAAAATGTTCTCTCAAAATATTAAGCAAAATTTGAGTTCCAGCATGATTATTTTTGATATGGTGAGAAAATATTAGTCTTTCGACAACTTTATGATTGGACGGGAGAACAGCTGGTTCCCTAAAATCTTCTGTATCCTGACGGAAAATTATTTTCGTCTTGAGCCGTATTATTCCATCGGCATCCTTATACGCACTCAAAGTTTTTAGTTTTGCATCATGCTCGTTCACAAAAGAATCCGACTGGACCAATTTTATCACTTTTTTCTCTGCTGCCCTGTATTCTTCAGCATCCAAACTTCCCTTTTTCCTTAGCTGAACATAGCATCTGCAGCTCTTTACAAATCTCAAAATCCATCCCACTAACTTCATAATGCTTTCATATTTTGAAAAGCGCTGATAAAACCAGCCTGCAGATGAATCTTGATTTACAGACACCAAAGCTAATATTGAGTTTTTCCTTTTCTCTTTTAGTGGTATCTCATATTCATCAAACTCATATTCCTTGCATGGTCCTTCGTTTTCAAAAAAGTAAGCCATTTTGGCCCTCCCACCATCTAGTTTTCACTAAAATACTTGCTTTGCATCCTCGGGAGGGTAAATCAGCTGGATTTTCAAATCCAGAAATATGACGCCAAGAAAAGGCTTGGCTAATATTCCGTATTTCTTGGACTCTGTTATTCCCGAAAATAGACCAATTTTCATCTTTAATGATCCAGGTAAGAACGGTAGTGGAATCACTCCAATAAAAACATCTAATATCCGTCCATCCAAGAGCATCCAACACAGATTTCGTTAATCTTGCTCCCACCAAGGCAGCAAGAAGCTCTAATCTTGGAATTGTAGCAACTTTCAGAGGAGATATTCATGATCTCGAGGCTAAAAAATGCACCTTTCCACATTCTCCCTCTTGTACAAGATACGTAACGGCGGCATATGCATCTCTACTTGCGTCACAAAAGGTATGAATGGAGAAGTTCTTCATATTTTCTGGATTCATGTTGATCCAGCGAGGAACGGTAACATTTTCCAATACTTTTAGTTCCCTAAACCATTGCAAAAATTCTTGTCAAAGGGATCCAGTGATTTCTTCGTACCATTCCAACGATAATTTTCAGGTTTTTTGTAGCATAATTTTGGGACAAAGCATTACAGGAGATACATATCCAAATGGATCAAACACTTTGTGAGTAACCGATAATATTGTACTTTTAGTAATGTTGTCGACATTTACTACTTTCAACCAGCTGATATTTAGCGAAAAACAGTCTTCAATTTTATTCCATTGAAGGCCTAACAGATCTGTTTTGAAGGATCTTCCATCCTCTGTTAGTGAAGATTCCCAATCCCGCAGAATGAAACCACCTTTTTTTAATAACTCATTAGAAACACTTATCACTCGCTGCAAATTTAATTCACTGTGGACGCTGGTTACAAGATTGTCCACATAAAAACTCTTCAAAAGACAACTAGTTACAAAAGGATCAACATCAGTATTTTGTTCAAGATGATACTTCAATACAGCTCCTAGTAGAAAAAGACTGCTGCGAACGCCAAAAACTACTCTGGTATGCCGAAAAAACCTGTAGTCTTTGCAAGCCTTATTTGTCCACCATAGAAATCTCAAGAAGTCTCTGTCTTCTCTACAGAGGCTAATTTGCAAAAAGGCTTTCTTTATGTCTGAGATTACACCAATCTTCTTTTCTCGAAAACGCAGCAAAATATCAGGAATGGGCTCAATAAAGTTTGGACCACTATGTAAGGAGTCATTTAGTGACGGATGTCCTTTGAGTCGAGCAGATGCATCAAAAACCGGGCGAATAGGAGTTGTCTTACTAACTTTGATAACAGGTCTGTGAGGTAGACAATTAGCAGGCAAATCTTTCTCTTCAATTGGTACTTCTTCGATAATTCCTTCACGCAGCCATTCGGAAAATATGCCCTCATAACTATCGTACAAATTTTCCTGAAATAACTTCTTGGTTGTGGTGTATAACCTTCTTTTAGCTTGCTCAAAATTATCAGGTAAAGGGACACAGTTATCTAACCAAGGCAAATGAACTTCATAGCGATTATCTTCATTGTACCTAACAGTCTGAAGAAAATTTTCAGTAGTCAAAAATCCTCTTGCTCTTTTTAGACAGCTTTTCAATAGGATCCTTGATTCCAATAGAATCCAGTTTCCAGAAATCCGAAATGTCAAACTCTTTAGCGAAAAGGGATGTCACTAACATGGCATTGCTTGTAGTAACTTTACTATCAGGAACTTTCCCTAACAAAGTCCACCCAAGCAAAGTCTCAATGGCTACTAATCCACATGGTAAGACCCTACGCTGACCGATTAAAATCTTTCCAAAAACATCAGCTCCTATAAGTACTTGTACAGGTTGTGTGGCTTTTCTCCAACATCACTTAATGTTATATCCCTTTCTTGAAGCTCTTGTAACCAAGGCACGGAGTTAACAGGTGATACATCATTACAAATAGCTACCTGATCCAAAGCTTCAAAGTTGCATGCGAAATTGTTCTTAATATTTTTCAACCTAATTCTGTAACATGTATGTACAAATTCTTTCGATTTAATCCCACCAAACAGTGAATGTACCAGAGTTTCTTTCTTTACAGGAACGTATCCCATTTCTTCGGCAAGACTCTTTACAATATAAGACTTTTGCGAGCCGGTGTCCAGAACAATTCGCACGATTTTTTCTTTTTTATCTGATATGAGCTTGCATTTCAGAGTCTGTAAAAACACTTTAGGACCCACACTCAGGTTGGACATGTTGACCTCGTTGAAAACTTCAGCTTCTTCCGTCTTCTTGAAATAATTTTTTCTTGACTCGTTTGTTTCGCACATCAAGGGAACATGTTTCTTCCCGCAAATTACACATCTCAAAAATGAACGACATTTTCGGACGGGGTGACCGGGAGCCAGACAGACAAAACAACAATTTTTTCCCCTCAAAATCCTTCGTTTTTCATCTAAACTCATTTTTTGTGCAGAAAAACAGTCTGCACTGGGATGAGTTTTCTCGCAAAACACACATGACTTTTTGGTTTTATGAGTACGTGGATTGGTAAAAAGACCGGAGGCGGTGGGTGTTTTATTTTGTTTTACTCTTGGTTCAAATTTCTTATTTCTAAACCCAATATTGTCTTTCTTTTTGTTTAAAACGAAACCTTGCATCGCCAAACAAATCCTTTCTTCTGATTCTACTTCAGATTTTAAGAATTTTAGTAAGCTACTAAGCCTTTCTTGTGGTTCGCCACTATGATTGAAATCAGGACCTCTTTGTCTTTGCCATGCTCTTAGTATATCTTCCCGTAAGCATGACTCAACCAAAGGATGAAGTAGAGCAGCGCTTTCATCCGTTGTTACGCCAAGTGTCTCTAATGCCCTAATCTGAGACTCCAAATGGTCATACAGCGTACATAAATTAACAGTCGAACTTTGCGAAGCGTTTTGTAAAACCAATTTTAAAAGCTCGCGGACATAGAATTCGATAAGTAAATCAGTTCGACCAAAACGTGATTTTTTTAAAGATTCAACAGCTTTGGCGTAGTTGGCGCCGGTGGGTGGAAAACTTTCCACTACCTCCCGAGCGCGTGAGCCGCTAACGGTTGCTTGCATTAAATACTGAAATTTATTTTCTGGTGCTATATCAACATCATTATGAACATGTTCTAACTGGCTCCAAAAAGGTAACCAGTCCTTTAAATCTCCCGAAAAATGGCGTAATTCTAACTTAGGTAAGTGAAATTTCTTTTTTACACTACCTGACTCTGGAGTTTGATCATCTAGAGTATGTAAAACTGTCCGGGAGTTTAATCTCACCAAATCCAACTCATGTTGTCTTTGTCGTTCTCTTTCTTCTTCTTGGTGCTTTATCTCTTCTTCTTGGTGCTTTATCTCTTCGTCTTGGCGATTTCTCTCTTTTTTCTGCCTTTCAGAAACAGTTGTGGCTAGTACGGTTGAAACAAAGTCCGGATCATTTTTATATTCTTTACTGTTAAAAATTACATCTTTCAGTGTAGATATGGTAACCTTCAACGGTAAGTCCTCATTGATCTCTTGACACAAATAAATTAGGTCTTCTTTCTTGAAGCCTTTAACAGATGTAAACATATTGACACTTAATAGTCCTGTCACCGGACGCCAGATATCGTAAAAATAAAATAATAAAAAGTTTCTTGTATTGAAAATTAATACTCCAAACTATTAATACTGCCAAATCTCTTTTATTTCACAAATTAACATGCCAACTAGAGTCCAAGACTCACCTAGTCATAAACAATTTTTTCTTGGAATACTGTTAATTAAACAAAACAGAACGAGCACTTCCTTGTTGCCACAGCGTACAAAATAATATACTTTTTCAATATTGTTCAGTTCACGGTGACAAAAAATTAAACAATGATAAATAAATTCACGTGAACAAAATAATAAATTTAAATAATTGTTTTGCTTTTAACATAATAAACTGAAATTTATAAAGTGGATCTCACACATGCGTTGAGGGCCAAAGAAGAGAGAGTAGCAACAGAAAAGCATGTATGAGGCAATTCGAGCACAAATCGCTATGACAGACAAACGAGCAATGACAACGTGATCTACAGTGGAAGTGCGAACTGTAATTTTGAATGAATGGACATATGGAATACTGTGTTCGTCATCTATGTACGCCTACAGACAGTGTGTGGCGAAGAGATCATGTCTCTTCAAATGTTTGGTCGCTGGTGTAGTATGTTCAGTGAAGGAAGGCAGAAGGAAGGGCTAAAGAGGGTCCCTCCAGATCCACAAATGAAAACATCATTGTTAAGGACGTGGTGTATCTCAATGAGTGGAAGCATCCAAGTTCACCAGTAAATAAACAATCTTTACAAAACAGAGCTGAGATGGAGAAGATAGCGTAGCAATTCCTAGCATCGCTGGGCACCGAGTTTTACAAGAATGGTTTCTTTAAACCATTTTCACGCTACAATTAACCAATGGGGACTATGTCGAACAATAGACAAGTTACATGGTGTCATGATTCACTTTTATTTGGCAATAAAGCTTTCGTGACGAAGAAAATGACGAAACGATTTGTGCGTGGACCACATCTTGTTAAACTACAATAGATATATTCATCCTCGAAATCAATTAAAGCACTTTCTCAAAATTGATCCACATTATAACATTACTTTCAAAGAACTATTGGAGAAAGCTTTGTCAAATAGATTATCATTCAGATTTTTTATCCAGAAAATGAAATATTTTGACATCTATTAATTTATTAATCCTTTAGTTTTTTTCAGGGGATAATAGCTTTTGTAGCTCTATCGGTGGTTTGAACTCGTTACCTTCCGATTCGTAAGCGCGTAACTTACCACTAGACAAAAGTGATCACTCCTGTCCGGTGGCTGTTACTGGCTTATTTAGATTCCGCCACAGTACTCCCCCACCAGTGAGTCGGTGGATAGGCGAACGAACGAGATATTTGTTGTAATGGCGAGCGTGGGAGTTGCTACTATTGCGTCAAGTGAGTCTGACGACTTTGCTGCGTCGAGAGGGTCCGACGACTTTTGCTGCGCCAAGTGGGTCTGGCGACTTTTGCTGCGCCAAGTGAGTCTAGCGACTTTTGCTGCGCCAAGTGAGTCTAGCGACTTTTGCTGCGCCAAGTGAGTCTAGCGACTTTGCTGCGCCAAGTGAGTCTGGCGAGTTAGCTGCATCAAGCAAATCTAATGAGTTTTTTTTTTGTTGCTCCTTTTTTTTGCGGATAGATAGCGCCACAGCTCTATATCCCACAAAACCTGAACTGAACTGAACTGAACGGACGAAACATACTTTCGGAACGTACCTCATAGTTGAAAACTTAGCATCTATCTCTTATGTTTTATGAATCATGCAAAAGATGACATTTCCAGTTGTGCTGGGAAACTAACATTCTGCCTTTTTAAACTGACATCTAATTCAAATTGCACACAGAATTTTTTTTAATTTCTTCGCGAGTCTTACTTTAATCCTTATGCTATACGAGAAGTTTATCTCTGCTATAGCATATTTTTAAGTTCAATATTGGTGAAAGCAGACATTTGAAAATTACGATCATGTACAATTTCTGGAACAAATGAGTTATCGATGCCACCCACCAAAAACCCGTTTTGAGCTATTAAAATCACGCCAAATAGTCTCTGAAGGGAAGTAGTTTTTTTTTTGTCCAAGTTTGGCCGCCTCTAGCATTAAAAAACGGGTTGTAAACAACTAAAATTTGACAAATTTTATTAATGCAAGTAAAGACAGTATGTTTACAACCTTTTATTTAAAAAAAGATTTAAAAATTAAATAATGTAAATATATTTGTGCACTTGCATGTTCCATGAGATCAGGATAGAAAAAAAGAATACGAAGAATTTCTAAATACTGGAAACAAAAGAAGTTTAAAAACAATAGGGCTGAGTGTGCAAACTATTTTTTATAAAAATAATTTCCGCCTCAAAGAAGAATTAAGTATTAAAAAGGTAACGAGTGTAAAAATTAAAAAAATCATGAAATCATTTATTAAATATAAAATAACGAAAAATCTCAATTTGCCACCACAAAAGAAAATATTATGCCTGACAGATTTCATACTATGGCAATTAGAGTTTGAGCCAATAAAAAAAAATTGGCCATGTAATTTATAATTTTTTAGAAACAATTTGCACGAATCTAATTTATTTATCCCATTTCACAATGTTTAATGTCTGCAAATTTTCAATTAAAAAGGAAAAAAGAAATTCGAACCTTTAAAAAAAATTGATTAAAAATGCAAATTTTTTTGACAAGTCTTTTGGTACGTAATAATTAAACGCGGAATATTCGCCCTCTTTTAAAGAAGGATCCTGTTACTCACCAATAATTTGTGAGATATGATTTGTCCAACGGAAAGAAACTCCGAAAATAGAATGCAAATAATGCAACACATCACCGTCTAATATTGAAATTCTTAATTTTTTAAGAAAATCGAATGAATCAATTGTAATTAAAAGGGTTACCACAATAAAAATAAATAAATAAAAATAATACTTTTACACGTAAACACTATATAGCAAACACAGTACCAAGCGATAAAATCAAGGTAAACATATTGTAAAGTAATATGTTTACCTTGATTATATCGCTAATTAACAATTCGGGGACTTATATCCTTTTAAAATTTTGTCTAGAACTTTCACAGTTTTTTAGAGAATTTAAGAAATGACACATTTATACATTTTCATGCTTTTTTATTATATTTTTACACAATGAATAATATATTAAAAAAGAAGAACGATTATCCCGAAAAATCCGCTTTCCTGGTTAAAATTAAGATTAAAAGAATTTGAAACAGCTTGAAAATAAATATTTTGCATAATTTGCTGGATAAAGGAGTTTATTCCGACGAATAAAAATAAAAAATAAATTCATAAGAATTGTTTTGATATGATTTTTATTCTATATTTCTGTGATTAGATTTTACAAGTGAAATATGCCATTCACGGAAAATTCCCCATGAATCTTTTTTTTAAGTCTTAAATGTTTTCAACTGAAATTGCATTTTTTCAATTCCTACTTTTAGCTCACTCTCTCTCTATATTTATCTATTTATCTTGTCAATCATTAATAAAATACTTTCTATTCATCCAATCAAGCTCAAATAATTTTTTTAAACTTGCAGTGGGTGGCACTTGATGTTAATAGAGTTTTTTCAAATATAAATTAATTACTTTAATTAATTATCGGATTTTGACGCCAACTTAAATTCGTCTCCATTGTTCTAACAATATAACTGTTAAAACAATGACAGAAGTTGGCATCGAAAACCGGTTTTTCAACCTATCTAGCCCAACGCGGTTTGCATTGTTACAACAATACAGACAAATCATGCTGTTTTTTCAATTCCTACTATTTTAGTTCACTCTCTCCCTATATATATCTATATATATAAATCTCGCGTCACAATGTTTGTCCTCAATGGACTCCTGAACCACTTAACCGATTATAATAAAATTTGCACACCATGTGCAGTTCAATCCAACTTGAGAGATAGGATGGTTTTCATTTCAATTTATCACGCCATAATTTTTTTATAGCCGGAAATGTGAAGAATCCTGAAAAAACGTTGCCAGATTCCCGTAAGGGATGCTCATTCGGTTCTCTCGACGTTATTTCTGAATTTCGTCAAGGTCATTCACGTTGCGTTAGCTTTGTGTTTGGAAGATGGGAAAAGTTGAGGTAGTTTTGAGTCTCGCTGCGTAGAAAAAGGGGAATTCCCTCATATAACCCATCACAACCGATGGTTTTTTTTTATTCTTAAAGATTGATTTATTGAAGAACAGTAGAATATAAGAAAAAAAATATCATAAAAATTATAAGGAAATATTTTTAAATATATTTTTATCACATAGTATTATTTTCTTTTTGAATTTCATACTGTGAAATGAATCAATATCGTTGCGTTTAAATAAAAATTATTTTTAAAACTTTTAATATCAGTGATTTAAAAAATAAAAAGCCAAAAACTTTTTTGAACAAACTTTAATAAAGCACTCAAAATACTTAATAATTAATAATTTTTTCCGTGTGTCGAACATTTCAAAAAATCCTCACAAGACCCCCAAGGGGTGTTGCGGGGGCGGGGGGTTTAAGGGGCGTTATAAATTTTTATTTTTAAGTTATTAGACGTACAGTCTTGAAACTTAGTAAGCAGATTCTTCTCATAGGGTAGATATACGCTAAAAATGGGTTTCGTGAAAATTGCCCCCAAGTGGCGTTGAGGGGACTTAAGGGGCGTTATAGATAATTATTTCCATTTTTAAACTATTAGACGCACAGTCTTTATAGAGTAGAGATCAGCTATAAGAAGGTTTTGTGAAAACAGATCTCTAAGTGGCGTTGCAGGGGAATAAATGGCGTAAGAGATAAATATTTTCGTTTTTAAACTATTTGACCTACCTGCTTGAAAATTGGTAGGAATGTTTCTTTCATGGAGTAAATATCCGCTACAAAACGGGTTTGGAGAAAATTGACCCCAAGGGGTGTTGCGGGGGGTTAAGGGCAGATATAAATAATTATTTCTTCTTTTAAACTATTAGACTCATAGTCTTGAAATTTGGTTAGCAGATTCCTCTCATAGGATAGAAATACACTGCAAAATTTGTTTTGTGAAAATCGACCCCTAGGTGGTGTTGCGAGGGTTCAAGGGGCGTTATTGATAATTTTTTTGCATTTTTTAATAATTGGACGCACAGTCTTCAAATTTTGCTAAGCAGATTCCTTTCATAGAGTGCAATTCCCCTACAAAATGGGTTTTGTGAAAACAGACCCAGAAGTGGCGTTGCGGGGGCTCAAGTGGCGTTATAGACAATTATCCCCATTTTTAAACTGTTCGACGTACAGTCTTGAAATTTGATAAGCATATTCCTTTCGTAAAGTAGAGAACCGCTACAAAATGGGTTTCGCGAATATCAACTACTAAGTTTAATTTCGGGAGATTAAGAGGCGTAATCGATAAATATTTCCATTTTTAAACTACTTGATCATCCTGCTTGAAAATTGGTAGGTATGTTCCTTTCATGAAATGGAGTTCCTCTAACAAAGAGTAAAATGAAAATTGACCCCCAAAGATGTTTGCGCGGGGTCAAGAGGAGTTACAGAAAAAAATTCCTGTTTTTAATTGTTAGACCCATATACTTGAAATTTGTTAAGCATGTTTCTTTTGTTGAATAGGGATCCACTAAGAATAAATTTTAATCAAATCAAGTTCTGGGGGTTGCAGGGGGTTATCGGGACGTATTGACAAAAAAATTACTTTTTTCGAGCTACAAGGACTATAATAATGAAATTTGGTTTGCGTTTTTCTTTTGTTGAATTGAAATCCGCTAAGAGCGGTAATTTTGGAAAACGGCTCTCAACGGGATTACGGGGATATTGATAGTAAAACTTTTGCTTTTTTCTGTTAGATTTAGACTTGAAATTTTGCTTGCATGTTCAATTTACGGAGTAGAGATCCACCGAAAATTGGTTTTGTGGGAATCCATTTGGTTTTTGAGTTACGAAAGAGCAAACATCATTCTATGCTTCAATTTTAGAGATTTTTAGAAAATACAAATTAGATGAGTTCTGCCCTTTTTTTTTTTATCAACAGGTGACAGTTACAGGTATAAGTATATTTTTCAATTCAATCGAATTCTTAATGCTAGGACTTAGATATCAATAATTTATACATATATATAAGCAGTAAAAATTTATAAAACATCATGAAATACCCAGCGAAGCGGGCGGGTAACAGCTAGTATATATATATGGGGGACGGCGTCTAGGGGAAGGTTCGATTTTAATGTTAAAATAAGCACGCAGAGTTAAAATAACTTAATTTATTAATAACACAACTAAAACATTTACTATTTACAAGGGGTTTTAAATAATTCGAGATAGCACCATACTAATTCCGAAAACACGTACTCTTTCTCAAAACAACGGAGAGACCGATTTCCTCTGACCTGCCTTCGTTCACGCTTTGGTGCAACTCTCAGTTTTTCCTTTCTGCCCCCTTTATAAATACATGACCTCATCGTATCACGCAGCTAAAACTCACGCGGTTTCGATTAGTGGTGCCATCTCTTACAATGAAAATCAAAAGAAGTAAAAGAAAACTTGCACTCCTTTCCTATAAGTTCGGCCATCCTGGGAATCACTGACCTCAGTGATTTTACATACCATACAATAAAATATCGGCCTCTGCAAAATTAATATTAATCGGAGATAAAAATTCCAAGATAGACATTCAAATTTGAAAATAAGGATACAACTCTCAAAAATGAAATATTAATAGCAAAGAAAACAAAACACATTAATACACATTATGTTCTTTTAAAAAGAATAGAAAACCCCTTTTATAAAAATACATCATCATGGTGAGTAAAATTTCATTAAATCAGCAGATGAATTTGTTATCTTAGGTCCCTCATGATCACCCACTTTCTCTAAATCATATCTATCTAAATCTCTAGGTTTTACTTTAACTATTCTATATGATCCCTTCTCATGTGCTAACTTTATTATCCCAGTTTGCATATTTCTTGGTACAACTATCAATTCACGACCTTCAACATATTTGTAAAGTATTTCGTTTTTATTGAAAAAGTCTGAATTTGTGTTTGTTTCAATCAGTGACCTTAGACTCTGAGTGTATTCATCCTCTTGTTGTGCCCTTTTTAATCTTGCGGTTAGAGTATCGTTAGTAATTATTGCGACTGGATATCTGCTAAGGGCATCCACATGTTGCATTCTCTGGCCGAAACGATGCACAATTTCATAATCAAACTCTTCCAGCAATAATGCCCATCGCGCTATACGAGTAACCAAATCCTTTTTGTCCATAGTCTTTTGAAACGCTGAGCAATCCGTTATGACTTTGAAATGATTTCCCATAAGGTAGGTACGAAATTTCTTTAAAGCGTTCACAACAGCAAGAACTTCAAGTTCATGGCTGCTATACTTCTCCTCTGCCGGAGTAGTTTTCTTAGACATGTATTGAACAGGATGCAATTTTCCATCTTCTGCCTCTTGGAGTAAGACGGCTCCGTAGCCTTGTTGACTTGCGTCCGTGTGCAATTCGGTTGTTTTTCCCTGCTGAAAATACTTAATACTGGACTTTCAGTCAATAATTGCTTGAGCTTTTTAAATGCTTCTATTTGAGGTCGTTCAAAGACAAATCGATTGTCGTTTCTAATTAGATCACTCAAAGGTTTCGCTATTTTAGAGTATGACGGAATAAATTTTCGAAAATAGCCAGTGAGTCCTAAAAAGCTTTAGACTTGTTTGACAGTCGTTGGTACAGGAAACCTCTTGACAGCTATCGTTTTTGCAACTGAAGGGCGCACCGTTCCATTTTCGACAACGTGACCCAAAAATTCCACCTTTCGTTTTAAAAACTGACATTTTTCAAACTTGATCTCCAACCCATATCTGGATGCGACCTCAAACACCTTCTTTAGTTTTTCCAAACCTTCTTTCTCATCTTTAGCTGGAACGATCAAATCGTCCAAATAAATTATTACGATGCCTTTTCGCATGAGTTCCCTAAGAATGCTGTACACATATCTTCGGAATACGCTTGGGCTTGTACTGAGACCAAAAGGTACCTTATTAAATTCGAACTGCCCGTCTGGTACAACAAAGGAGGTGAAATGCTTGCAATCCCCGTTAACGTCGACATGAAAAAACCCATTTTCAAGTCTAACGTGGAATACACTTGGCGTCTTGCAGCCTATCCAATACGTCCTCTATCAGTGGCAAGGGGAAACGATCCTTGACTAGTTTTCGGTTCAGTTTCCTATAGTCAATGCATAGTCTGTCGGTACCGTCTTTCTTCTTGACTAACACGATTGGACTTGCATATTCAGAAGAGCTTGGTCTCACGATTCCCTTATCCAACCATTCGTCGATCTGCTTGTTGACGGTCTGATTCTCCAGAAATGACAAACGGCGTGCTGTTTGGTAAACTGGTATATCATCCTTCAGGATAATTCTCATGGATACATTTGTCGTTTCGGTCTTCTTAGGTGTATAGCTGTTGATTAGTTCAGAGAGTTCCTTTCTTATTCGAGGATTGATAACATGTTTAACTTCGATTTCGTCTTCAGTTCTTGCTTCATAAACCTGTGTATTCACAAACCACACCTTCTCTTCGTGTTTACGGAAATAAACACCTTTTTTTATCAAAGCTAACAAAAGCTTGTTCCAAAATGTCCGATCCTATCACTGCCTGGAACTCCAAATGCACCGCAGGCACGACATGCCATATTACGGAATATTTCTCTCCATCCAATTCGATTTCTCGTTGTAACGATCCTTTTGTTTTGACTTCGTACTTTCCCAATCCAGATAACACGACAATGTTCTTCGAGAGCTTCGATTGCTCGATGATTCCTTTGCTACATCTTCACG